>BMAO01036959.1:0-39222 GCA_019973975.1 Trichonephila clavata
TTTTCCAGAAAACAACCTTCTGTGTCGATGTAAAAGATCTTTTAGTTGATTTTGTTGCTTCTTAGTAAGTAATCCAACTTCACTCTGTCCAATGCTTCATTCATTTTCTCAGCAGCAGGAACTGTTGGCGTTTCATATATCTCACCAATTCATCATCGATATCATAAACAACTCCAACCGTTTGAACTCTCGCTTTGTATTCTCTAATCTTGTTAACATGCAGTAATCTTAAGTTACCTTCAGGCATCCGCAAATAATATGAATTTGCTTTTACTCTTTTAACAACTTTAACTGGACCTGTCCATCTAGAATATAGTTTATTCGTTGAATCAGGTATCAAAACAAGCACTTGATCCCCTGGTGCAAATTCTCGATGTTTCTTTTGCCTGTTAAATTTAGCGTAGTTACCTTGTTGCACATCACTTGTTAACTTTGCCTCGCGGGTTGATACTTCTAACTTTTCTTTTAATTTTTTCAAATAACTCTCTACTGATCCCTTCATATTCAGAGGTAATAACGTGTTTCCAGTCCAAATTGACTTCAATATAGACAACGGACCTTTCGGCTCCCTTCCATACATTAGCAGAAAAGGTGGTACACCGGTAGTTGCATTGGAACTTCCCGATAAGCCCATAGTAAAAACGGTATATGCCTATGCCAACTTCTTCCTTCCTCTCTAATAATGTGATGCAACATGTTCTTGAGAGTCTGGTTCCATCTCTCAACTAACCCGTTTCCTTCTGGATGGTATGGTGTCGAAAAACGTGGGCAAGCTCCTAAAATCTTCAAAAACTCTTGCGTTAAACTTGCAGTAAAATTTGTCGCATTGTCCATTACGATCACTTCTGGAATGCCTGTTCTACTGAATATTTCGAGCAGTGCTTCACATGTACTCTTAGCCGTTAGTGACTTGAGCGGGACTGCTTCCGGCCATCTAGAATGCTGATCCATCAAACAAAGTATATATCTATGTCCCTGTGACGATACTGGATCTACAGGACCAATTAGATCAACGTTTACCACTTGGAATGGCAATTCAGGACGAGATACAGGTGTTATTGGAATTTTGTCAACCGAACGAATTACTTTTCTGCACTGACAACCATGACAAGAACTACAATATGCTTTAAGCTCCTTCACCATTCCTGGCCAATAAAATGAAAACTTGATTCTCTGAATTGTTTTATGAGCTCCTAGATGTGCTCCGAACACTGATTCATGTGCAATTTCTAGTATCTTCCTCTTCCTAATTTCGGGAATCACTAACTGTTTTATCCTATTTCCGCACAACAGCTCTTCATGGTACAGGATATCGTTTTCTATCACATATCCTCCTTTTTTTCGCTTAGCAAAATTCCATGCTTCTTGAAGAGTATCGCAACTCTTTTGCTGTTTCTTGAATTTCTCGGTGTTATTTTCATTCTCCTCATCATATTCTGTTATTGTTGGCTCCTGTTCTTCCTCCTCAGTATCTACACTTTCATCTAACAATTTTTTTGGGGAATCTGATCTTAAGTTTACAGCGGCTGTAAATCTCGGATTGTATATTCTCTCTTGTTCTAATAATGCTTCATAAGTTTCAGTATCTAATAATATATCAGCGTTCAGTCTGTCCACAGTTGCCACCACCGTTTTAATTACCGGCGTAATATACCCGTTCGTTACCAAACCAATATCCACTTCTTTTAGTTCAGCCTTTAAACAATCACCAAATGCAGGTTGCAACAATATATATCCTTTGTAATCGACTTTCTTCCCAACTACACTGCTTTTAAACACGCTAATTTGTGCACCTGAATCTACTACAGCTTCATATTCTACTCCACCATAAGAAATTTTTACTATTTTAAGATCAGACATTTTTAAATGAACTGCGCTGCATTTCTTATTTTCCATTAAAACTTCGCCATTGAATCTCGCTGTGACTACTTTGCTTTCATCCTCAACTACTTTGACTTCGGCCACTTGCACTTCAGATACCTTTACCTCAGCAACTTTACCCTCGGTCTTTTCTCTCCCATCTTTCTTATCCCTGCAAAATCTCGCAAAATGTCCTACTCGTCCACAATTGAAACATGTAACTGGTTTTTGGAAAGAATTTCGCTTATCGTATCCACTGCGGTTGTTAGATTCTTGTCTATATCTTTCACTCTATGTATGACATCTTCTATTGAACGTGCCAGGCTTTTCCTGATAGGAATTTCTATACGGTTGAGACGAAGTAGCTTTAGTGGCCTGATTATATTGCCTTGCGTTTTCATAATCATCCAACTTCTCAGCAAGATCGTTAACTGTAACAATTCTACCCCAATCATCAATAAAATGTTGTTGTATATCCCTGGATACTTGTTCCTTCATCTGTTCTACAATGACAAGTTGTTTCAGACTGTCAAAATCGTAGATATTTAGTCCCGAAATCCATTCATTAAAATAGTTCGCCAACTCAAATCCAAAATCTCGCCAAGTGTACTCGGTCGATTTACAATGCCTCTTAAATTTTATTTTAAATGCTTCTGGGCTCAATTTAAATCTTTTTAATAACATACCTTTTATATGCTCATATTCATTTGCCTTTTCCTCAGGTTCCCTTGCAATCAAATTCGCCATTTCTAACGGCAATAGTCCAACAAGATTCGTAACCCAGTCTTCTTCTTTAATATAAACTCTTCGTGCTTGTCTTTCAAACAGTATTAAGTAAAAGCTTATATCACCTTCTTTAGGGTCAAAAGTACGCATTAGTTTTTGCAATCCAACTGGAACGTGTTCTTGTATTCTTTCATTCTGAGAGTCCATCTCTCTCCTAAAACCATTATTCCTCATCGAAGCTTCTATCCTCAACTTTTCTAATTCATATTCTCTTTCTTGACGCTTAATTTCATCTTCTCTTTCTTGACGCTTTATTTCATTTTCTCTTTCTTGGCACTTTATTGCTTCTCTTTCACTTACTATTCTGTGCAATAATTCTTTCGCGTACGCCTCTTCATACTCTTCACTTGCTAATATCATATTTTTTAAAGCAGAAACTTTCATTTCTTCCGTTACAGTTTCTCCTAATTCTTCCGACAAACACTTCAAATCTACCACCTTCAAAGCTCTTCCTAAAAACGCCATTTTACCAACCGTTGGATATAACTGGAATTCACAATCTTCAAAACAGTTTCGATGTCGCCAAGCTTCACAACAGTTCGCAATTCTTATTCTTGAACCAATTCGAAATCCTCAATCTTCAAAACAGTTTTAAATCCTTAATCTTCGAAATCCATTTCGGTTTTCTCGCACAAATGTCAGCCGTGAACCCAATTCATACTTAAAAAAAAAACTAAACTCATCAGAGCCACATCAATTCACCATTTTATTCCAGAGAAATCTATCTACTACATTCTTCTGGCTCCTTGCCAAAGACAAGATACACAAGCAGCTGGTTTAAACCATTACATCATGACGTCACTAATGAGTTATATAATAAATTTACCGCGTGACCCTGACAATATGTATAAATGAATTTTTTTGAAGAACACATACAGAAAACATTTAAAACATTCCTGAATGTGAAAGTTCATCAGATTTGAGATGTTAAATCTTTGTAGATCATAAATCTTTTCCATTGTCCGCACTTTGCAAGTTACCGTAATTTCAGTTGGTTAGGAAATATACCCAAAAATAAATATTCACAACCAATAATAAATTCCTTTTACAAAACGTAGTGGCGCCATCTATTTTGTATAGTCTTAACTATAATAATTCAGAATAAGCTTAAATTTTTTTTTAAAGTTAATTAATACAACATGAGCCTGAGGAGTTTTGTAAACAAATTAATAAAAAAGGTAGAAACATAAAACTTAATTCTGGATACATAGGCCAAAAGAGGGAAGCATGCTTTTTTTATACTATTGAATTCTACTCGAAAAAATCAATTTTTTAATGTTAAAATGTACTCCACGATTTCACCTCCTATACCAGGGATGGCGAACCAATGGCACGCGTGCAGAGGCGGTTAAGCGACTGGTGGACCTGGTGGGCTCCCCCCTCCCCCCGCACCAGTAAAGGCCCTATGCTTAAAGTATACGACAACTTGCGACAACTTTTTGATGTGTAACCTCTTTACTCTGGGTTGCTGGATATTTGTTGGAGTGATTTCGTGAAAAGGGACGGAAATGCGTAACAGGAAGTCGGGGGAAGCGAACGCTGTTTGATTTCACCAATTCAGCGCCTTGGGGTGTCTCTTCGCTAGCCTCTTCTGAGGGTCCAACTGTAGTAGCAATTAAGACGCCCGCCTACCGCTCATACCAGCAAACCTTATTAAACTTCATTCAGAATAAACTTGTGATTCTTACGGTCAATTATCAAAATCTCAGGGCTCGTTGTGTGTGAAATCTGAGGATATATTTATATATGTGTAAACTATATATTGATAATTATATTTCCAGGTTAGCGTCTGACAAAGCTCATCATTCTTAAAAAAAATAGGAGTAAGTAATATGGAATTATTTGTATAAATATTTAAGTGCTTATCATTTTCATACTTTGAGATTAATTCCTGTCACTGTCAATATAATATTTTCAATTGTGATTAAAAAGATTTCTCGAATCTCGAATAAAAAAAACTAACTAAGTAAAGGGTATTTTTGATTTTCTCTAATATTTCTAATTTTTAAGCATGCGCTTGAAGGTGTCTCTTCGCTACCCTCGTCTGGGGGTCCAACTGTAAAAGCAATTAAGACGCCCGCCTGCAGCACATACCAGCAAGTCTTGCCATTTTGGTGGTCGCATACATTTCTCCGAATCAAACAGTTAAAAAATTTAAAGATTTCCTGCATTTTGTACTTTTACCGTATACCGTAGGTTGTTCTGCTCTTTAAAAAAAAACTATCATGATTTTGAGTCGTGATTTTCAGGTTAACTTCAGTTTGCTAGAAGCTGAGCCGCTCACAGCTTTTCGGAAAGATGAACTCAAGCTCGAAATGAACACTAATCGAAATGTTTCGACAACTAACAGTGGTATTGTTATTGACGTCGTTTTTCAACGATTTTAAATACTCTGAAATCACAAGTATATGTGTCATTCTTTAGTTTTCATAAATCTATTGTCTCCACTCTTCCCCAAATAGAACAATAATAAATATTTCTGATAAGAAACTGCATTACTCCTTGTGTTAACTGAAACAAAATTTCATTAAAGATATAATTATTCGATAGAAAATTATTTCCAGTCATAACCGATTCATTTCTTTCAGGATTATAGTCACTATTGCGTATTTACCATGATAACAATTCAGATGTTGCACATCATATGCGACTACTGTAAGACTCGTTTCTTTTTTTTAAAAAAAAAATGGAGTGAGTGAGTATTAACGTCCCACTGTTCAGCTACACGAGGGCTTTTGGGGACGGTCCGCTAAATTTAGAACCAGGGTGAAGTGACGCGGACGACACCTGAGCTGGCACACCCTCTCCTAACTACCACACCACACCCACGGGAGGACGTTTGAACTCTCGACAGATTTTACGTGCATCGTGCCCCTACACGGCGGGTCTTCAGTGGTACTGGGATCAAACTCATGACATGCTAGCCACGATCCGATGCCTAGACCACTTGGGTACCGCGGCCTAAAAAATTGAGATAAGGAGATTATGTTGTCTTTAGATTTGTTTACTAATGCTAAAATTGAGAAGAGAAAAAAAGAAATTGTTTTAATAAAATGAAAAAAAATGGGTAAAAATTTACAAAAAATAACATAAACTAACTATTTTGTACAAACTAACTGTTCTAACATAACTATTCTGTACCAAAAGTTCATGAACAAATTTTCAATTTTTCAATTCTAATGTGTTGCTATATTATTCATTCTGAAATGACCTTCAGGATAAGAGATATTTTAATAAAAAAACTATAGCACTTTATCTCAGTTACTATATGAAATTGCTTAAAAAAAACTGATTATATTAACATAAGGGACTGTAAATTTTGCAATAAAACAGTGATTGATAAACCTGAAGGTTAAATCACTTCTACTATTATAAAGAACATACACAAAAAAAAAATCAATTAATTATTTTCAAAACATTTTTAGCAATCGCTGTGGCGCCGTTTAAATATTTTTTTTAAAAAAACATACTTTTCGAGTAAAATTCGTAAAACCTCTTTCAATGGAATCTGCTTTTACTAAACCACTTGTAGTGTTTGTTCTAGTGAAAGGAAAATAATAAACTTGGTATTTTTAGAACTATAACAAAATGGCCTACAAAATAAACGAATTTTTGTTCTAACCTCAATACCAACAAATGTATCTTGAACTGATTTTGTAGCCCCGATGATTTTCACACTTTTGAGTCGTGTAGGAGCCCTAGACACTTTCCCTAGAGACTTTCTTCTGCTGCCATCTACACAAAATTTTCGCATCCACTTATTTGCACAAATTTTATTTCGAACAAACAGATACTATCCAAGTCAAACAAGTTCGTTTATAGTTTACATCTTCTTTAGTTACTCTCGGATATATCTTATACTCTGTTTATGATGGAGAAAAATTCCATTACCAAGAAAAATTATTGTAGAAGACTTATGGAACTTTTGCAATGCATTTGTCTAGGTAACATATTTAATTGATTAAACTTTTAAGACCACAGGTTAATGTAGGCGCAAGAGGCATTTCAAATATGAAATGATAGCACATTAAACATTTGTGTAACCAGAATTTTAAATGCAAGCATGCAAACAATGTGTCGTACAAGTATCTGATATCAGTTTGTGGGACAGAATTGCATGTCTGTCGCTCTTGAGTGATAAACGTAAGGTTGCTTGATTCCAGTTGCGGATGGTGCTATCGTAGTCGTACAATGATGTTCCATTTGCGCTTGATTGAAGAAAGATCTGGTGGTCTAGTGAATCAACACTTTGACACTCTATAGAGCCTTTTGGGTTACAACAGGGTATGAGGGTGCACGTTATCCTGTTGGAAAACACCCTTTGAATGATATTTGTAAATCGCAGTGCAACAGTTTGTTTCACCAGACTTACGTACAAGTTTGCAGTCTGGGTGTCTGAATTAACCTCGAGAAAGCTCCTACAATCAACGAAAATTGACCCAACAGACTATAACTTCAGGTGCCGGTTCAGTGCGCTTAGACCGCAGAAAGATTAGTTAGAAGCACTGACATGACCTTCTTCTAATCAATGTACAGCCATCATTCCAGTGGCGTAACGTACACCCCCGAAAACCCCCACAACAAAGGGAGGCAGGATTATAGGGGGCCATAGTCTGATTGACGCCAAGTACCGCTTGGGACCCAAAACTTGACTTCGCAGGGGAGGGGGGACATGATATTTTTCGTTAAGAAGACGCGGTACGATTGAAACAAAAATCCTTGATTTTATGGTTTTTACATTTTTTTTCCTTATAACCTATGTATACGCAATACGTAAAACAAAATATTACAAAAAGCAATCCATTTAATTATTTTAAAGAAATTTTTAAAATTTATGAAGTGATTTTAATACGCTACTCATCGTACAATAACTGACGTACACACATGAAATTTGATTTAAGTATTTGTCAAACTATACAACAAAATTTGGTATGGGTTTGTGGATAAAAGGATTCGAATTCATAAAATAAATTTTTTTATGAATTATTATTAGAAAATCCCTAAGAAACGTATAAATTCTATTTTCAAATATTTTTTAAAAAATAACTCTATTGCTTTGATTCAAAAATGCATACCAACTTTTGTTATATATATATATATATATATTAATAGCAATTATATATATATATATATAAATCAAAACATTTCCTACAATAGGAAAAAAGCCTTAGCATTTTAAATGAAGATGATGATGATTAAAACTAATGATTTTATTTTTGGCTCTGAGATAAATCAATTTAAAGTTCTTTTACTGTAAAAAGATATATATAAGTGCAATAAAATTACTAAAAAATTACTGTATGTACTACATACACATGTGATAAAAGTTTTATAACGTTATATGAATATTATAATTTTGTATATTTAAAATTTTTAATTTTCAGTACCTTATATTAATTGCGATAAATAACATATGAACGCATTTTACAATGATTTTAAAGTAGTTATTGCGCGTGCGCGTTTGCTTTAAATTTTTTTTTTTACATTTATGTTTTAAAAAAACCAGGATTTTATGTAACCCCTTCTTTTATCTTTAAATATTTTTCTTTTCACAGAGTTGCTACTTTTACTTTTCGTGCCATGGGAAAAGCAAGATTATTTGTGCGATTTATTTCTTTTTTACGTCTGTAATCACTTGTGGCAGCAATTTGTATTGCTTCTTCACCAAGATCCAAATTAGCTGCCCTTTGTATTTCTTGTAAAGCTTTCAGAGTACCATGGTTTTACTCTGATTGCCTCACAAACAGCTATATTTACACGTCGTGATTTCGCAGAAGTCTCTCTTTGGAGCACTTACTCCAAATCACGCTATGCAGACTCTCGTTACTGTTCTCAGTAAAAGACCGCGCGCATCCTTTCAAAAGACTATCAGAAACTAACCTTTAAAATATTTGTACTTATTTTTCCAAATAATCTAAATTTATTGGTGTTCCAATACTAAGTTTATGCCGTACGGGTGTTTCACCTTTCACTAAGGCTCTTAGATAAAAATACCTAGAATCTTCGCCAGCAGGGCATTTCATGTGCATGGGATTTTTATCTGTTGAAATGCTGTGATAAAGCGTAGCATATATAGATTTTTTCATGCCCTGAATATTTCCTTTGTTTTCCAGAATAGCTTTCTGATAGTACTGCGTTAGTTTTTTTTTTTTGTTTTTGTATTTTGTTTCTTTTAGGCTGCCATAAGATTTACTCTACCTAAACAAATACCTTTAGTTCTTCAATATTTCACAAGATCGTGCAAGCTACTTCCTAACATTTTGTCTATATGATTAATGCATTCTTCTTTCGAAATTTCAACATCTGATCCATATACTTTTAGGCTATTTAGGAATTTATGAGTTTTAGCATCACCATCAGATAACATTACTGTGTACCGGAAACCAGATGCTTCTGATCGAGACCAAAGTTCAGCTGCCGCCTTCATTTCCATTGCTCCTGATGTTCAAATGTGGTTTGTGGCGGCGCTGTGATGTCCCTCGCCACTTGTGTAGCAAAGTGAAGATATCAAGACCTTCATGTATATATACTTCAACTTTTGTCAATGACTTTACTGCTGTTGGTCGGGTTTGCTACTAATAAACGTTGTGTTTTAAGAGCTCTCAGGGGTGTTAAAAATGTTTCGAGAGCACAAAATATGAACAATTTTCGACTAGAAATAATTCTTTGAGATTAAAATGAAATAATTTGATTCTTTTACACGTTTTTTATAAAGGAATAAAGTTTCAAAAAAGTATAAAATGTCTAAAATATAATAATAATTTTAAAAATAATAAGCACATAAAAATAAGAAAAATTTTTGTAAGAAACAAACAGTCAGTTTTACGACGCGCTTGATATTTTCTGCAATAATAATTCTAATTACTAGCAATAAGTTGATTAAAAAATCAAATATATTCTTATTACATGTGGTAGCAATTTTATATAAATAGAATTAAAAATAATATTTTTAAAAAATAAAAGAAGTACATTTTTTAAAATTTTGTTAAAAAAATTTAATTTTTTTTAAATTTTTTAAAAAAATTACAAATATGTAATACTATAAATAGCTAGGATTTAAAGATTATGATAGAGTTTATAATTCTGTAAAGTTTTATGCATCAAAGTATGATAGTTTTTGAAACGCAATGCGCGTACGTAAGAAAAACACAAACTGAGGAAAAAGGCTTTAAAGTTTTAAATTGAATTTGAGAAAATAAATTTTAAAACTTACATGCTAAAATGCTCCAGAATCATACGATATGCCTTCCTGTTGCTCAAACAGCTCAATTTATTTACTCTTTTTAATTTTTTTTCGCTCTGCGTGCTTCAAACGATGATGCTAAGCTCCTCTTTCTTGACGTAAAGATTCGACGATTGTCACGTTTAGCCAGGGACACACAAACATTTTTATTAATTTTTAAGCCAAATTTCTCTAAAATAGTAATAAGTATTTGATTTCCATCATTAAAAATGCTGGTTGCTAGATTTGCAGCAATCTGCAATCTGAAGGCTAGAACCAATCGTCTTAGGACAAAACTTCCAGATTAATTAATTTAAACTTCCATTAGGATTTTGTGTCTTACATCCTAAACATTTCTTCAGGAGTGCCAGATGAGATAAGTCTGCAAATACAGGCTGAATTACATCTCGAACAGCTTTAGCAACTGAAGGTTTGTGTTTATAATTTTGTAAATTATTATTAATTGCAGCATTATGCTTACACCATGTATTTGGATTTGTAGGACAATACCAGTGCATCGGTTCATCATCGGTGCTGCAAGATTGACCCCAAACAGCCCAAATGGCTTTCCGCATTTCCTTTACACTAGTAGAATTGCATCGAATAGCATTACCATAGTAATGCGCAAGCTTATCAATTAAACTATCAGTTAACCTACCTTTACCGTCTATAGTTTTACCATCAGATAATTTCTTTTTACCATATACTAATTTAAGCTTCCTAAGTCTTGTACCCATTCTCTTTTGCACATGATCTACACATTTTATTTTCTGCATAAGATGGTCATCGCCATATGGCTTGTTTTCAGAAAGGGCATTGAATGTTTTTGTGTCGCCATCTCCTATGTAGTTCGAATATTTCAGGTTGTGAAGCTTTTCTGATCAATTAAAAAACCTTAACATCCCGTCAACCACCATCTTGCCAGCAGAGCCAGAATAATTTTTTCTACGTGAAATCTTATGCGCTCTTTGCCATTTATTGTACTTGATATCAAACTTTACCCCTTTATAACTGTCGCATCCTTTGCAAAATGAGGACAACACTTCCCTATCCAAAACCTTACCTGTTTCGGCCCCTATTAGAGTACATACTCCAATGAACGATGAATGCCCTCTCGTCTTCCAGGTCCCATCACCACTTACCGTTAAAATGTTATCAGGTGACGAAGAATTTTCTTCGACAGCTGCCCTGTTCATGCTTTCTTCTTCGACTTCCTTCATAACAAGTGAAATTTTATTATTAGTAACATCATGTGATTTTTGTTCAACAGGATTAGGAAGACTCATTACAGCACAAAAGGTTTTTAATGACGCTAAACCTTGACCTATGCATCTCATTGATAAAATAGATCGTCTGTTAATTTCTGGAGCATTATTTTTATTCCCAGTGTTTTCACAGCTTGAAAAAGTACAAATACTCCCACAGTTTTTACAATGTATTTCAAAATTCGAACATAAACCACGAGTGGATTTTTAATTAATTGTTAATGGCTTTTTTATGACATTTTAAACAGCATGATACTGACAAAATAGAGCTAAAGATTGAAATAAAATCAAAAATACGATATCCTTTGAAGTTTTCACTTACCTTAACAAGATGTGACTTTAATGAAGCCTGAATTCCTGAGATTTTATTACTGGAAGCACACTTACCTGTATCTCTCCTTTCTGAAACATTTGTATTAGGACATACCTTCATGAATTGGTTCCCTCTAAATGTTCTTTTCTTAGGACGCTTACCTGAAAGTCTAGGATGTATATTTTCCATTTCAAATCCAAAGATAAATAATGTTTTAACTTTCTTTAAACGATTTCAAAGAACGTTGTTTTGAATTTCGATAACTTATTTCAAACAACGTGGTAGCATTAGCAAAACAGAATGTAAACACAGAAAGAATGAATGTGTTGAGTTGCAATCTTCCTTCTCATTCACCCAAGTGTTTAAAATATTTCATGAGGCTTTTTAAAAACAGAAAATGAAACGTATGCGGAAATCAAGAATAAGTGGGCGTGGCATGTGTCCATTTAAACACTGTTATTACTAAATTGCTGTTTGGAATTTTTTTAATAACTTTCGACGGTTTTGTAGCACTATCACGTGGTTGGTATCAAAATGTTCAAAAGAAAATGAGGAACAACATATATTTTTTCCGAAAATTCCAAAAAATCCGAGATTATGGAATGTTTAAGCTAATTTTGATTACCATCCTCAATCGACTAGATCGGGAAGTCTACACGTGGTGACCCCGGATTCGAACACTCTCTTCAGCCCAGACTCGCTACTTGTTATGACCATGTAAGTTTGCATTTTCTGTCGTTTAGACAAATTAATCTCAAAATATTAGATTAAATGCTAAATTTTGAGGTATCATTGTTTTTTGAAACTTAAGGTTTTCGTCGTTTATTTAGATGCATTTGAAGTTGTTCATTTATATTTTATGCAATATATTTATGCCAGTTTTTCTTCTGATTCTTGCTTTATATTATTGGTATAATGTCTACTGAAAACTTAATGATAAATAACGGAAATTCAGTTTTGAATGACGATTCAAACTCGGAATGTTCCGCCATAGCGATTAAAAACCCTTTATATTGAAATGGAACGCCAGAGCTATGGTTTGCTCACCTAAAGCACAATTTGGGTCAGTTCCAAGTAAAAAAAAAACGTTGAGCTCAAACCTTTGGCATTTTTTTCGAGTAAGCACAAATCCTTTTGTCAAAAAAGGAAGCCAGATAAAAAAAATTCATTGCTAGTGCAATGAAAGACAGAAATAAACAGTCTACATCTATTATTAAATATGTTAACAAAAATTGTCATTCTAGCAAGCAGTAGCGCACACAAAAAATTTTCAAGGGGGTTGGGGAGTCCATGGTCGAAAGTTCCCCAACTCGTATCATACCTCAAGACAACACCAATTGATTCTTCTGATTTTGTCAATTTTGTCAACAAAAAAACAGAAAAAATAAATAATTTAATTAATAATTACAAGTACTTATATAAATTTTACGTTATATATGTTTCTCATCAATCGAAAAAAAACTCAAGCACTTTGGGGGGGTGTCCGGACCCCCAGGACACCCCCCTTGTGTGCGCTACTGCTAGCAAGGCAAGTTACTCGGCTGCAAATGTCTTTGCTTGGTACAGTAAACCTTTTCAAGTGGAAAAGTTTTTGAAGGAAGCCTGGTTGGCATGCGCGTCCTCACTTTTTGAAGACTCGCTTAGCAACTTCAAGATATTACAGATTTAAAAAAGTTTAAAACGTTCAAATAAAATACAGGGAATAACCGTATATGAGCAAGAAATTTGGTGAAACTATACAATGTAGGCAGATGGATCGAATGAGCCATGTCCGAGCGGATTGGAAGACTCAGGTGTTGAACTATTGGAAAAATGCTGTCCAGGAGGGGTGGTACCCGGGAGGGGGTTCGAGTCCTAGTACTTCCTAACCAAACAAGTAGAATAATCGATCCCCCAAATTTGAACCCCATATCATTAAAAAAATGACACCATATGATAAATATTTTAGTGTGTTCGCCCTCCTCTGCCCAAAGAAGGTCATCATTAATAAAAAAACTATGAACGGGGGGGGGGGGTAGCAAGTCGATCGACGCTACCACGCGCGCTCATTGATCAAATCAAATAGGGCGCGTTTTCCTGGTTTCCTGTCACCCATTTCCGTCTCTTTTCACGAACTCACTGCCACAAATATCCAGCAACCGAGAGAAAAAATGATATTTATGATATTTATTTTTAGATGATATTTATGTTTTGTTACGCATCAACAAGACTTAAATATCATCTGAAAAATATTGCAATACAGTAACTGATTTTTACATTTTGAATGACTTCATACATCATCAAACCAATATCTGAATTTAAAAGTCATTCTTATTAAGAAGTTTGTCAAAACACGTTCCGTAAATCAAATCCGATGAAAATTGGTATTAACGTGTAATGTAGTTAATTTCAATTTTTAAGTGTTTTATTTTTAATATTCAGAGAAGAATATCATATAATAGTACCTCCATAATGTAACAGCACGATTTTTCTTAATTTCACGAAATTACATTTCATTTTACATAAAATCAAATTTAGAAAAGTCGCAAAACATATGTGTGAAAGTTTTTATTTATTTACTTGTTTCCAATGGAGGGGGTTACAAGACAACTGCAAAAAAAAAATGAGAAATAAAGAAATATTTCAAAATATCCTCCAATTTTGAAAATCTTACTTTTAATGAGATTAAGAAAATCGCGATCCACACCCTAAAGGAGGTGAGAATTTTTACATTTATCAAAAATAAAGGGGAAAAAAGTGCAAGTCAAAGAAATCTGTAAATATCTTAAATAATATCAAAAGTAATCAACAGCTGGAGCCCCAAATATCTGAACTTGTGCAATAGGTATACGGCATACAAGTTGCAACCACAAAAGAGGAAAAACGGCTTGCGAAGAGAGGATGCTAATGGTTTTATCCATAGCCCAAAACAGCTTGTGCTGAAAAACCGTAACCCACACTCCATGTTTCCCGTTTCTCTAACTCCTCTGCGCCTGCAGTCGAAGGCAAAATTTTGGAGGAAGCGATGGATGACGCATTGCTCGAGGAGGAACAAAAAGCGTTGGTGCCTGAGCGTAAACCGGGCGTTCCCCCCTTTTTCATTTCCCCCAAGGGGTATGGGAAACAGTTAATCTCGATCGCTAAAATGCATGCGCCCTCCTTTCATTCGCTAATGTCAGAGTGCCTGTTGCGGACGGCGCGCAAAATCGTGTCCTCAACTCCTGGCTTATTGAAGCTGACGTTGAACTTCAAAGCTCTATGCCAGTGATTCCCAAAGTGGTCTATATGGACCCCCAGGGGTCTATGACGACCTGCAAGGGGTCCACAGCAGTGAAAAAATAATTCCGGGGTCCATGAGGTGTAAATGGGGGCCTACGATAGCCTACACCAGATTTTGACTTTAATTTTAATAAAAAATCTAATAAAGTGTAAGCCATATTTACCTATTTAACAGCTTTATTCACTAAATTTACTGGGGTTAATTTGCAATTACAAGTTGGCAGCATACTTTTTTATTAAAAAAGGTCCATTTCAGTGTTTCTTGCCAGAATCAAGCTAAAGGAGTATAAAACTGGACGTCGTGAATTTTAACAGTTTCTCAATTTGTCACAATCTGCCAGAAAAATGACGATTTAACCTAAGTTCAACATTTAAATGCCTTTTACTCGGGTTTTGAAACAAGGTTTGAGAATGCTTTGACCATGGTAATATCACAGTAAGTAATGAATTCATGTTGTTACACATTAAAAAAAGCAAAAAGAAAAAAAAAAATGTCTGATTACAAAAGGAATTTATTTTAATAACCCTAACGAAGTTTTTAAAGTAAAGTTTAGAAACGAATGTCAGCAATTTTGGCTTTAAAAAGATATACCTGCTATTTTTTTTTATGTGTAACATCTTTACTCTCGGTTGCTGGATATTTGTTGAAGTGATTTCGTGAAAAGAGACGAAAATGCGTAACAGGAAGTCAGGGAACCGGCGCTGTTTGATTTGACCAATCAGCGCGCTTGGCGGCGTCTTTCCCGTATCCTCGGAGTGAAGTTCTGTTTTTCTCCTTCATTCAAGAGAGGTCCTCCCCCCCCTCCCTGAGCTGTCTAAGCATTGGGATCTTTGTTTTGGTTTTGTTTTCTCACTTTATGGTCAGAGAAGAAGCTAAGTCCTTTAGCTGGATCTTGTAAAGATATAACCACATGGGGTTCAACTCTAGTAGTCATATAGCGGCCAGTCTTTTTTATGTTGTTAACCCCTTCTCTGTCGGTGTCGCATCTCATACGTTTGGCAATTTCGTGCCCGTATAGTCGGCGTCGCATGTCATGCGACGAAGGAAAAAATTGCATCACTGAAATGGAATTGGTCGCTACGCAGTCGCCTCTGTGAATTCTGCGATTATTTTTTGTATTTCCGAATATTTCTAAGAGTTGGCGCAACTAGTACTACTTTTTTCACAATTTTCCAAGCAAGATTTCCCGCTCGAACCAAAACAGAATCATTTTGTACTTTCTATAAGTTTGCTCTCGCTAGTGTAATTTTTACACGTCAAAATTGCTTTTAGATGGATTCGGAGAGTGAGTCTGAGGACAGTGAATCTAATATATCTAAATCGGAAGATGATAACTCTGATTTATCAACTGATATTTTTCAAAATAAAAACATGAAGAAAAAAAGATTGGATTCTACTAACCGAAGGAGATTGAGGGTTATACCTGAAAAGATTGTGCCAAATGTTAAAAATGTGTTATTGTGAAGCACCCAGACACATCTCACCCATTAAAACATTTGTTTGTTGCTCAGTTATTTAATGTAACAATTATTTTATATATTAAATTAAAATTTTTAATTAACTAATTCACATGTGTTTAAGTTTTAAACACACTAATTAAATTCAGTTAGAAACATAAAACTTTTAATGTAAGTAGTGTATAGCAGCTATCAAAAAACATTTAAGTTGATAAATTTGCAAAAATTTAATGTTAGGTAAGTACTACACAAAACCGAAAAATATGGATAGGGGTCTATGAGACAAAAAAATTCGGGAACCCATGCTCTATGCTTAAAGAAGAAAAGGCCGCTTAAAATTGTTATTCGCCGGGTACCCTCCCACACTGAACTGGAAGACATTAAGTCCACAAGTACAGAGGAAGAATTTAAAGTCCTGAAATTCTCTCAACTAAAGCACTTTAAAACAAAGGCGCCTATGTCTTTGTTCTAACTCCAAATAGAAAACGGTGTAAACGCCCCTGAAATTTACGGTTTTACTGAACCATACATTGACAGCATCGAAATTAAACCTTTTCGATTGCGAGAACAAAGTCAACCAGTTTTTGCGTTTTCAGCAGTATAGCGCACACAAAAATTTTGCAAGTGGGGTGTCCATGGTAGAAAGTCTCTGAAATCGTATCACACCTGAAGACTGCATCAATTGATTCTTCTAATTTTGTCAATTTTGTTAACAAAAAACAGTAAAAAATAAATTATTGAATTAATAATTAGCATTAAATAATAAAATAAATTATAAAAAAGTACTTAATTAAATTTTACGTTATAAATATAGGATTATCATCAATTGAAAAAAACTCAAGGGCTTTTAGGGGGTGTCCGGACCCCTAGGACACCCCCCTTGTGTACGCCACTGGTTTTCAGAGATGGTTTCGTTCCTCGGAAGTCAGTCATCTCCCACCTTCTGTGTTCGTTGTGCATTGCCTCATTCTGCTGAAGAATGATTCCTGGACTTAGATGCGCCAATGAAAGGCGCGTATTGTTCAGGTCCCCATGTAGCGTTGCCCCAAACACCCTTCAAATGCCCAAAAAATGCAAAAATCACAACCTTAATAAAAAATAAGAAAAACCCAAATTAGAATTCTATCAAAAAAATCCCTAAGCCAAAAAATCAAAATGCACAAGTGGAAACTAAACCTCAGGCACCTCGCCTGGATATCTCAAAAGCCTTCGAGTCAGCTCTAATTTAACCTGCTCTAAAGTAATACAAAATAAAATACCACAGGAGCATGTTAACCTCCCTCCCCTTACTCCGGACCCTAGCAAAGATACCAGCAAAAATGCTAGCCTCTTAAAAGGTTTGCTTATTCTCATTGTATTCACAGAAATTATTCTGCAGGGCGTTCAAAGAATCCTTACCTGCACTCTACATGGCATCTGTGGATATAGATAAAACGTATGTAATTTTCAAGGTCTGCTGCAGGCTTTGCTCACCCTCGGCCTAATTTTTCCAATCCAAGTGCAACATTGGCTTAAAATTGGATTTGGAAACACAAATTCCTTGCGAAATGAAATCCACGCGGCGCATGATTTTGTTCAAGAGAAAACCTTGATTTGTTTTTGGTCCAAGAAACCTGGCTCGAACCAGGTATCGATCTTCAGATCGCTAAATATGGCCTGTACAAGGGCGATAGAGTAAATATTTTTCACCTTCGTGTGCAAGGTAGCACTGCTGCTTATTGTAAAAATAATACCGTTCATGCCAGAGTTCCCCTTCCTAGTATGCAAGGAATAGGTGCTACTGCTGTGCAAATAAAAAATTTAATAAGCCCCCCCCCATTAATATCATTTCTACGTATGTGAGAACACATTTACTTTGCATCTTCCCTACGGAGGATTTTAAAAAGTTTTTAACTCTGGCAGTAATTTAATTATTGCTGGTGACTTTAAGGTCACTCACACTAGTTGTCATATCACCAGGATGAGGTGTTATGAGTAAGAACTCAAGAATCTCATTCTCAATTTACGAGGAGAGAAAATTGTTGCGCCCCAGTCCCTCACTCATGTCCAACCACAGAGTGGATCGGGTACAACCATCGACCTGGCAGTATTTAAACATATCCCCTTTAACTATAATATCAGAGTAATTGACGATCTTAGGTTTGAAAACTACCCCCGATCATTTTAGGAAATAATTTAAACTATGCGTTAATTAAAAATTCAGAGCAATTGATTACTAACTATAATAATTATATATATATATATATATATATATATAAATATATAAATTCGTTTTAAATATAATAAACCTCCCCATTCTTTATCTCACCAGCAATGAAAATACTGAATTAGCTATCGGCATTCTCGCAAAGACATTTAACTCCATTTTCGCACCCAGTGGGAAAAACATATTGAGGCGTTATCGCCTATTGACAGCCCCCTTTGGAACAGGCGTTCATCTGTGGGCATATGGACTGTGACAACAGTCTTCAATACAGGGCTGATCCTAGCAGTGTGCAGCGCGTGCACCGCACGCGGGCGGCCAAACCAAGAAGCGGCCACAGACCGTATATGGTTCTATTAATCAAACAAAATTTTTACAAATTTCTCAAAATAAAATATGTAATAAATCGAATAAATATGCTGAATTTTGAATGGCTATTGAAAAATCAAGTTTTGATTTCCCGATACCACAGCATAATTTAAGAAAACTAGAATGTTAGTGCACAGTGTGTTGCTCGATTGTCATAAATGTCTACTCTTTGCAAACATCCTTCATCTGATAGGAAAATTCGTGGTGGAGCCGACAATATCGCATTAAAAAAGGGTTAATTTATTAGTGGCACTATAGCAGTGCAATGTGGATCGATGTTTAATAAAGACGTCTCAAAAAGGATTTTTGCGAAAGTTGCCTTACAAAAATATTTAATACGGTTAATCTACTAATGTTTAAATTCAATATGAATTGGGGGAAATTAAAAGTTTTCAATTCAATAATAAACATATAATTTAGAAAAACAAAATTAGGGAAAGAAATGATTTTTGCCTATGGTTTTACAACGCTTATAAATTATGCTCGTTTTTCTTTTTCGTGCGTTATATATCTTTCAAAAGGAAGTACTTGTAGTTTTATTTGGTATTAAGTTATAAGAGAAAAAAAATCTCGCAGAGCTTCTTTTGATTTTTGAGTAAATTGTTTCCATTACAAAGAACCTGTTTGAAAAGCACTTCAATATTCCAATAGTATTTTATTAATGTTAGCGAAATTCTAAATTTAATTTTATGTTGTAAGAGCTTAATGGTACTTTAGTACTATGTTAAGAGAATGCTAATTTTATGGCATTTTTTTCCCTAAAAGTCCTAATTGTAACCAGATGTCATATAATCAAACAGGTGAATCAAGGGATCCACAACATAGCACTAAAACAGAAATAAAAGAAAACTTATATTAAAACAATGTTTCTCAATATTTCAATACGGCAGCCCAATTTTCAATCCTAATTTTTATCGTGCCTCCTTTAAACAATAATAATGTATTGAATGCAATAATAATGCAGTTTGACACTTAAGCTACAATAAGATCTTAATTATAAACCGTACAAATTAACAATATGCGTGATAAATTATGTATATGTTACTTTAAAAATTAATATGTATTTTAAATTGCTTTTAAGTAATATGATAATTATTATGTCGTTTTTCTTCCTCTAATTTTTAATTTGGAACAGATTGCAAAATGATATTTAATTAAAAATTTATTTCCTCCATCATTTATTTCTAAAAGTACAAATGTCATCAGAAAAATAGTCTAGTCCAGTGATACTCAATCTGCAGCCCCTCGGGCCTTTTTAAGCGACCCGGTCATTACCTATTGCTCTAAGAAATTCATTTATTTATTAATGAAGATTTGGCGGGAAATTCTTTATTAAATGAATTAAAAGTAAAAAAACCTTTTTAAAAACAAGCTTTTATTTAAATGCTCTAAAAAGAATAAAATAAACTTTTTCTGTAAAACTTTTTTTACTATCAACTGATAACGTCATTACACAAATTATATGATATAAAAGCTCGTCGCGAGATTAAAGTACTTTTGTTTACTTAGTTTGAAATTTTTACAAATTAAAATCAATCAGATCAATTTACTTGTTTATCTGCAGATGTAAATCACGCGACAAGCTTTTATATCATATAAATTGTGTAATGACGTTATCAGTTGATATTAAAAAAAGTTTTACAGAAAAAGTTTATTTTATTCTTTTTAGAGCATTTAAATAAAAGCTTGTTTTTAAAAAGGCTTTTTTACTTTTAATTTATTTTTCACTTTTTAGTTATCACTGGACATGTTTCTCAGTCTGTTCATCTCATTCAATGCGTCATGGTTGCTAGGTGTTTTCCGGTTATTTTCGAACAGTGTAGCTAAATGAATTCTCGCAAAAAGGGTACTAGACGAAAAACACAAATTTTTCTTAAATCCGTAATTTTTAAGCAATTTTTTCAATCTTCGTACACAGATCTTGGGTAATATTGTCGTACAAACGAAAAAAAGTTTTAGGAGATTCTCTTCATAAATTAAATGTTAAATTAAAATTTTGAGTATTTTTTGAAAAATCGTAAAAAAAAAGTTTTTTGCATTTAATTTTTTAAATAACTGATTCTAAAAAAACAAAGCATGAGCTGTTTTAGTTCGGAATGTCGATTCATTTAAACCAAAAAAATTCATGCGCAATGATTTAGACATTATTTTCATAAAAACGCATCGATTTTGACTTATTTAAAAAGAATCGTAAGAAATACAAATATTATGATTTTGTGAACAACATTATACCGCATCGGGATGAAATAAATGCTCTTTCCGTCTGTAATTATTTTTTGTCTGAGTTTCACAGATTAAAGATAGATAAATTTTTTAAAGAATTTCTTTAATGCTCCATCTCAGTTTAACTACGCAGCGTTGAGAAAAGTATACAATGTACCAATCTACTTGAAAAATAGCTTTAATTTTTTTTTTGAATTTAAATCCAAGAAAATAGATAGAAATTTGTAAAAAAATTGCATACGTTGTAGAAATTAAGATTATTTTTACGTTGTAGAAATGTAATTACTTTTTGGACAAAGTTAATTAATACAGTCAATAGCGCAACGTTATGAAATTCCAGTTTGGCTAAAAACTGGTTTTCGACGCCAACTTTTGTCATTGTTGTAACAATAACATTATTACAACAATGCAGTCATATCGCAGTTGGCGCCCAAAACTAGTTTAAAGTTTTTAAATAATATATTTTTAATTAATTGCAATATCGGAATATAAATGGTCAAAACATGCATTGTCATCCAAACTAAACGTTTATACAAAATTTCAGCTCCATGAGGTGAAGATATCAGCTTCAAAATTAAGTTGCAAGATTCCACCCGAACAAATTACATACATACATACATACATACATACATACATACATACATACATTGTAAGTTAAATAAAAGCTTTTAAAAATCAAATATATCAATTTTGCTTTTTGCTGTCGATGTCATATGGTTGCGAATTGATATTTTTTTTCTGATTAGTGATATATATATACTAGCTGTTACCCGCCCGCTTCGCTGGGTATTTCATGATGTTTTATAAATTTTTACTGCTTATATATATGTATAAATTATTGATATCTAAGTCCTAGATATAAGAATTCGATTGTATTGAAAAATATACTTATAACTGTAACTGTCACCTGTTGATAAATAAAAAGGGCAGAATTCATCTAATTTGTAATTTCTAAAAATCTCTAAAATTGAAGTATAGATTGATGTTTGCTCTTTCGTAAACCAAAAACCAAGTGGATTTTCGCAAAACCAATTTTCGCGGTGGATCTCTACTCCATAAATTGAACATGCAAGCCAAATTTCAAGTCTAAATCAAACAGAAAAAAACAAAAGTTTTACTACCAATATCCCCGTAATCCTGTTGAGAGCCGTTTTCCAAAATAACCGCTCTTAGAGGATTTCAATTCAACAAAGAAAAATGCAAACCAAATTTCATTATTATAGTCCTTGTAGCTCGAAAAAAGTAATTTTTTTTTGTCAATACGTCCCAGTAACCCCCTGCACCATCCTAAGAACTTGATTTGCTTAAAATACATTTTTTTGGATCACTATTCAACAAAAGAAACATGCTTAACAAATTTCAAGTATATGGATCTAACAAATAAAAATATTAATTTTTTTCTGTAACTCCTCTTGACACCTCGCAACCATCCTTGGGGGTCAATTTTCGTTTTACTCTTTGTTAGAGGAATTATATTCCATGAAAGGAACATGCCTACCAATTTTCAAGCAGAATGATCAATTAGTTTAAAAATGGAAATATTTATCGATTACGCCTCTTAATCTCCCGAAATTAAACTTGGTAGTTGATATTCGCAAAACCCATTTTGTAGCGGTTCTCTACGAAAGGAATCTGCTTATCAAATTTCAAGACTGTACGTTTAATAGTTTTAAATGGGGATAATTATCTATAACGCCACTTCGGTGTCTGTTTTCACAAAACCCATTTTGTAGGGGAATTGCACTCTATGAAAGGAATCTGCTTAGCAAAATTTGTGCATCCAATAAATTAAAAATGCAAAAAAAATATCAGTAACGCCCCTTGAACCCCCGCAACGCCACCTAAGGGTCTATTTTCACAAAACACATTTTGTAGTGTATCTCTATCCTATGAGAGGAATCTGCTCACCAAATTTCAAGACTGTGCGTCTAATAGTTTAAAAATAGAAATAATTACTTATATCTGCATTTAACCCCCCGCAACACCCCTTGTGGGTCAATTTTCCCCAAACCCGTTTTGTAACGGATATGTACTCCATGAAAGAAACATTCCCACCAATTTGCAAGCAGGTAGGTCAAGTAGTTTAAAAATGAAAATATTTATCTATTACGCCACCTAATCCCCCGCAACGCCACTTAGAGGTCTGTTTTCATAAAACCTTCTTATTGCTGATCTCTACTCTATGAAAGAAATCTTTTTATCAAATATAAAGACTGTGCGTCTAATAGTTTAAGAATAGAAATAATTTTCTATAACTCCCCTTAAGTCCCACAACGCCACCTGGGGGCAATTTTCACGAAACTTATTTTGTAGCGTATCTCTACCCTATGAGAGGAATCTGCTTACTAAGTTTCAAGACTGTTCTTCTAATAGTTAAAAAATCGGAATTTATAACGCCCCTTAAACCCCCGACCCCCGCAACACCCCTTGGGGTCAATTTTTTAAAAACACATTTTGTAGCGGATATTTATTCCATGAAAGAAAATTACCTACCAATTTTCAAGCAGGTAGGTGAAGTAGTTTAAAAACGGAAAATTTTATCTATTACGCCCCTTAATCCCCCGCAACGCCACTTAAAAGTCTGTTTTCACAAAACCCGTTTTGTAACTGATTATTATTCTACGAAAGGAATGTATTTATCAAATTTAAAGACAGTGCGTCAAATAGTTTAAAAACGAAAATAATTATCTATAACGCCCCCTACGCCCCTTCAACGCCACTTGGGGGACGATTTTCACCAAACTCATTTTGTAGCGGATCTCTACTGTATGAAAGGAATCTGCTAACCCAATTTCAAAATTGTGCATTGAGTAGTTTAAACATGGAAACAATTATTTATAACGCCCCTTAACCCCCGTTACGCCCCTTGCGTTTCGTATTTCGGAAAAGACGTTCTTAGCTGATGTCTACTCTGTGAAAGGAACATGGCTACCAAATTTCAAGTATATAGGTTGAATAGTTCCAGAGATATCGTGATTAGTCAGTCAGTCAGTGAGTGAGTGAGTCGCTTTTCTCCTTTATATACATAGATAATAGTCAACAGTGGAGTACCGACAGTTTTATGAGATTAACTAATTTTTAACTGTCTTTCATATCATGCAAGTGAAAAATATTCGAAGAAAATAGATCGTTTCAAGACGATTGGGAAATTGACTACTTTGTAGTGAAAAACTAGCATGGTTCAGTGATTGTTTGATTTGTTACGAAAGTATTTAAAAAATATCAGTGAACAGGAATCATCCAATGACACTTTTGCTTGAAGTTTTATTTCAAGATAAAAAAGCTTTCTTGAATAATCTTTACAACAGCAAAAAAATATTTGTCAGTGGCAATGTCTTAGCGATAACAAAGGCACCCTATGAAATTTGTAATAGCATTGGTTATATGAAACCGTTTACTCTCTCTGATGTAGAAATTGTGAAAGAATACTCTTAAATGCTACCTATTAAGAAAAAACTCAGTGATGAAAATAAAAAAATATAAGAAATAATAATTAAAAAAAGGAAAAAAAATAGGAGTTATAATATTTTGATCAATTTCCACATTTTAAATTTTCTATGTTATCTTGATCTTAAAGCACCCCCTCCCCCGATTAATCTTCATGTTGCGGTCTGTGTGAAATAGCTAACTTATGTATGCGGTGATGCAGAAAAAAAGGTTGAGTACCTCTTGTCTAATCTGTTGCTCTCTCTCATATCCATCACATCTGGCATTCTCGTGAAAGTTTGCATGAGTCTAGGGGACCTATTGGACGTCTGCGCAAAACATGTAAAAATGCTGTACCTCTTACAATTCCGGTCAATTTTAGTCGAGTCGATACTGTTTTAGCTACCGAATCTATCTTGAATGTGCATTCTATAATTTTCACGCTCTCGTTAGCTGTAATTCACAATACTAAGTATTTACAGCAGTAGCTTTAAACAAAATCATAGATATACTTTTAAGTCGTAAGCAAACATTCGACGATAATAAAGAATCAACAAGTACACAGACGAGCATATGGATCCAAAAATTAAATCAAGAAAATATTCTGAAGAATACTTAAACTTTAGATTTACCATTACTGAAGTGAATGGAGAACAAAAAGACCCGGTGTGTTATGTGTGAATACTTACAAATCCGAAGAATATGTGGAAGTTGTTTTTAAAACCATTGAAAATCATTTAGTCATTGTGAGTAGATAAGAAATACCGATTCTGCGGTAAAAGGTGGGGCAGACGGGGCAGGTGGGGTAGACGGGGAAGACGGGGAAGACGGGATAGTGACACATAAAAGGAACAAATCAGGCCGGACGTGTAATGCTCAATTTCGTTGGAGGCACCTATTCCTATAATCTACATACAAGGATGGGTTACTTTGATATTTTTGGCCTCTTTTTCAAAATCGCCAAGTTCATCGTTGACTTAATTGAACCTACTAAAATCATTCTTGCTGTAGCGCTCGTGCTGAAAGGTTCGCATATGAAATTCTAGCGGCGAGATTTATTGATTAGGTATTTTAAAATTTTGAATTATAATGTTTAATTGTTAATTTTTTTTGCAGTTTTTATCTTAAACTATTAAAATTCGAAGGTAAACAAACGTATCTATGTATGTGCGTCTATCTTCTCACGAACCGTACGACGCACAAAGTCGCGGAAGGTACCAAAAGATCGGGAATTTTCCGGCGAAGCCGTATTTCCCATTTATATTCCGATATTGTAATTAGTTAAAAAGATATTAATTAAAAACCTTAAAACGCCTAATTGTTTTACTCCTGCCGGTTGTTTACATGGCGGAACTTCCCTTCCGTTTCGGCCGAGCAGTAATCTTACGTTTTCCACCATATTAAAATTGTCATCTAATTTTCGGTGTCGAAATTAGACAAAAAGAAATTACAGAATCGGAAAGATCATTTATTTCGCCACGATACAGTATAATCGTTTTTGTAAAATAACGATATTTTCTATTTTTTTTTCGAATTTTTTAAAATAGTGTTAAAACTGATGCGTTTTTATGAAAATTATTTCTAAATCGTTGGGTATGAATTACTTTCGTGTTATTAAATCGATATTCTACACTAATTAACTTCAAGCCTTTCTCTTTTAGATCCATTCATTTAAAAAATAAAATTCCCAAAACTTTTTTTTTAAAGAATTTTTAAAAAGTAGTCCCAATTTTTACTTCACATTGAATAACTTCGTCATTTATGAAGGTAATCTCACAAAACCTTTTTTCCGTGTGTACAGTAATATTATCCGTAACATATACGAAGATTGAAAAAATTGCTTCAAAATTACGGATTTAAAAAACATTTTGTGATTTTCGTAAACTTATGTTTTTCTGAGAAATAAATTAAAAAGTAGTAATTTGTACACTTTTTATTTCAAAGTACGTTATTTTTGCAAATAGTTGGTGATGTTTGAGAGCATTAACGTAAAAATTATGCCCTTAAAATGAAGGTAATGATTTTTAAAATAATATAAAATACGCGATTTTACATTTAGCCAAACATTGGCGTCAAAAATTACCTTTGCGCCAAAGACATTTGACCTGTTTCGCCTTCGACCCATCTAACTCAAGGGTTACACTAAAAAAATTCTGCCTTAAACAGGGGGAAATCAGTAACTTTGGCTAGTAAAAAAAATGCGAAAGAAATTTTTTTTTTCTCCGTCATCCGACGTTTTCGAACATCTTAAAATTGTCATCGAATTTTCGGTTTTCAAATCAGACAAAAAATAATTACAGAATAGGAAAGATCATTTATTTCGCCACGATACGGTATAACTTTTTTTTGTAAAATAACGATATTTTCTATTTTTTTCCCAATTTTTTAAAATAGTGTTAAAACTGATGCGTTTTTATGAAAATTATTTCTAAATCGTTGGGTATGAATTACTTTTCGTGTTATTAAATCGATATTCTACACTAATTAACTTCAAGCCTTTCTCTTTTAGATCCATTCATTTAAAAAATAAAATTCCCAAAACTTTTTATTTAAAGAATTTTTAAAAAGTAGTCCCAATTTTTACTTCATGCGGAGTGATATCGTGTAGCTCGGAGTTAAAATCAACGGATTACGATTTTTTCATTTCTGCTAATTTTTCCCACATAAATTAATTGTACTGATAAATACTTATTTTCACATGTGATAATCTGTTATTTTTATGTACTTTTCATTTTTTTTGTTGTTTAAATATACCATCTGTTGCGGAGCGTAATATGCTGGTTCAAGAAAGAATGCGGACTGTTCGTCTAAAATATTTTATTGCGAAATCTACTCAGTGAAAGTGCGTAATGCCTTTTATACTCTCTTCGAGAGATTACAAGGGTTGCCAATTTGGCGAGAGTTCCGTCGCCAAAGGCGATAAAGACACAATACGGAACACCATCCTTTAAGCAGCATATCCAAGATCACTCGATTAAATTTTTTGATTCACTCTATAGCTCTGATAATATTAATATGCAAAACCTTGAACATTATACAGCCAATATTAAGAGGAAGCGACCCAGGAGAATTCTCTTGGACTCGTACAATCCTCCATAACTTAAATTTCTCTTTTTATTTGCTAAATTCAATTCTCTTAACTATTTTTGATCCATTTTTATTTATTGCATTCAATGTTAACTGCTCTTGTGGCGGAGTGCTCAGAGCTCCCGCTACACTCAAGACTATAACTGCAGCACTGCCGTGCGCGGTCAATACGAAGGAGGGTGTCCGCCTCGCAGAAACCCGCCGGTCGCTTTTTTCATACCTTGTCTTAATTTTTTTCTCCTACTGGACATTGCGTCGCCACACATCATTACACACAAAAGGAGATATTCTGAAATATATTTTCTATCACATGTATTATTTTATTTTTGAATTTTATACTGTGAATATGTAAATAAAGGCTTATGAACATTTTAAATCAATTTTATCATAAAATAATTAATAAGTTAGTTTTGTATAAAAAAAAACTTTTTTTCTTGAGATACGTGTTTAAATAATTTAATTAACACAGTGTCGAATGAAAAACGAAAATTAAAATAAAAAAATTAAATGTTTTTATCAGATAGTATTATTTTCTTTTTGAATGATTTTTTTCAGTGAATGTGTATTTATAACTAGGTTTTTCACATAGTGTTTTTCTTAGCACTTACATATGTTTAATCAAACATCCAAACGTTTCAAGAGCTATCTGTAGAATTTTTTTTTATTATTATTTATAGATAATGTGGATTTAAATTAATATATTTTTTAAAATCAAATGAATATTTATATTATTTCCTTATTAAATTAATTATTTGTTAATAAAAAGTATATCGCCTATTATTTTGGATAAAAATACGTTCTAGAGAGAGACATTTTTAAGCTAACTGTAAGTAGCGATTGATTGATAAATGAAAACCTGAAAATTATTTCATTATTTTAGATTCCTAAAAATTATCTATTATTAAAAAATGATGACTTTTTTTTACTCAAGCATCAAAATAGTTTTCTTTTTATTGTTTAAATTTATTATTTTTTTACTAAAGCAATATTGTTTTTGATATGTCATGAATAGAAACTTGAAGATAAATCTTATATCTGAGGGGAGAGTCAGGGGGAAAATAGTTCTACACTCAAAAAAGCCACTGTCACACCGTGCTGTAGAAAGAGAACTGAAACCTGTTTGACATTAGTAAGGTCTGGAAAATATTTTTTTTTCGAAAAAGGGAATTGTAGCGACGTTAATATAAAGGAATCACACACATACCAGGAACTTTGATAAAGGAAGGTGAATTTCCATGGCAGTATGTTATGCATTCGAAACAAATTTTAATAAAACACTCAAAATACTTAAAACAATCATTTAATAATTTCTTCTTTTATAAAGATAATTGCATGAAACATTTTTCCCGTGTGTCGAATATTTCAAAAAATCCTCACAATTTTACTTCAATATTTAAAATAGTAGTAAAATTTTGAAATTTGAAAAATTTCTACTTTTCTGTCTTTTTTCAACATACAACTATCTTTAAAAAGGCTACATTTTCGTTTCCGGGACTAAAAAATTGCAACGAAAGAACTGAAAACGAGTGAGTGATTTTTAAATTCGCACTGTTCGCCTATTCGAGGGTTATTGGCGATGGACCTCAAAATTTTCAACCATGGTCAAGTGACGAGGACGACACCTGAGCTTTCACCCATCTCTAATAATTAGAACACCACACCAACGCAAGAACAAATTTCGAAAAAGGGAGTTTTAATGACATAGTTAAAGAAATCACTCTCATCGCGCACATAAGTGCTATCGGCCTGAGGGAAACACGAAATTTCCATGGGGATGAAGTTATTCACTCGGTAAAAGCCCGTGCAACGCCGGGCTAAGCGGAGAGGAAAGAAACAAAGAAATCAAAGTAATTTCGAAAAATAATATTGGAAGTGTTGAATTTGTGAAGAGAAGGGAAAATGTTAAGCGACAAAGCCATGGCACGCACTCACGGGTCATGCACTCACATCGTACGCGTCAAAACCACACAAAAGTGTTGGCGTCAGAAAGAAAGGAGGAAATTAACATGGGGATTAAGTTATTCTCTCGGTATAACTTAATCCCCATGTTAATTTCACATATGCACATATGTATGCACTCGGTAAAAGCCCGTGCAACGCCGGGCCATGAAAGCTAGTATTGTATTAATTTCCTGTTAAGTTTTCCATCATTTTAACAAATTTGCTGATTTATGGAATTTCTAACTTATGTGAACAACTGGAAACTTTGATTCATAATTTTGAATTATTATTATTTTACTCTTTTTATATTGTATTTTTTTTAATTTTGTGCCTTGATTTCATATAATTAACATTTTCCGTTCATCGACTTTCTAGCTTCTGCCGTGTGAAAGCTCGATTCTCCGATCACGTGAATGTAAAAATTTTATCCTTTGATTATTTATAATGTTTTAATAATCCGTTTTAAAATTTCCAGGTATTTACCATTGTAGTAAATAGATTATTTTTTAGTTCATGCTGTGTGATTGCCCACTTGGCTGATCTCGTGAGTGTAAAACTTTTTCTTGTCGTTAAATCGAAAGTTCTATTGATTGTTATAAAAAATTGGTGTAAATATATGAGGTAAATTATTTGGCTAAATTTTTAAATGACTGTGATAATAATAATAGAAAATACAAATTTTCTGGAGGTGTTCTTGTAAAAGAAGGGTGAACTACTAGGATCCAACCAAAGGTAATAACACTATTCTTAATATATAAGAAAATACATTTATTTAATTAAAGTTAGAAAAAAAAATCATTATTGGAATGTATTATCTATCGCAAAAAAATTTATACGAATCACATGTAAAGATCTTCACAATATGTTTAGATTTAACTTTCCCTTAACCTTTTCCATATCATGAGGGAAATTGTAGATTTAGATATTTAGCGCATTTGCTAACATGTGAAGCTTCCTAGACATATAAAAGACAAACTAGTTGTAGAAATATCAAGGATTCTATATTCCAATTATTAATGGAATATCTCTTGGTAGAATCACTCTTTATAAAGACTATTAAGGGATCAGTGTAATATATTTTTCAAAGCATAATCAAGCATTTCAACTGGTTTATAAAACTTGTATAGAGTTCATTAAATCTAATCTTGAAATGGGTATTGAAAAATCTTCAGTATTAGAATATGGGTTGAAGTGTAATATAGGGGGGGGGGTTGGATTTGGATTTGGTGATTTTCCTTTGGATTTGGCAATTTTTATATAGATACTAGCTGTTACCCGCCCACTTCGCTGGGTATTTCATGATGTTTTATAAATTTTTATTGCTTATATATATGTATAAATTATTGATATCTAAGTCCTAGCATTAAGAATTCGATTGAATTGAAAAATATACTTATACCTGTAACTGTCACCTGTTGATAAAAAAAAAGGGCAGAACTCAAGTAATTTGTATTTTCTAAAAATCTCTAAAATTGAAGCATAGAATGATGTTTGCTCTTTCGTAAATCAAAAACCAAGTGGATTCCCGCAAAACCAATTTTCGGTGGATCTCTACTCCGTAAATTGAACATGCAAGCCAAATTTCAAGTCTAAATCTAACAGAAAAAAGCAAAAGTTTTACTATAAATATCCCCGTAATCCCGTTGAGAGCCGTTTTCCAAAATTACTGCTCTTAGCGGATTTCAATTCAACAAAAGAAAAATGCAAACTAAATTTCTTTATTATAGTCCTTGTAGCTCGAAAAAAGTAATTTTTTTTGTCAATACGTCCCAGTAACCCCCTGCAACCCCCCAGAACTTGATTTGCTTAAAATTTATTCTTAGTGGATCCCTATTCAACCAAAGAAACATGCTTAACAAATTTCAAGTATATGGGTCTAACAATTAAAAACATGAATTTTTTCTGTAACTTTTCTTGACCCCTCGCATACATCTTTGGGGGTCAATTTTCGTTTTACTCTTTGTTAGAAGAACTCTATTTCATGAAAGGAACATGCCTACCAATTTTCAAGCAGGATGATCAAGTAGTTTAAAAATGGAAATATTTATCGATTACGCCTCTTAATCTCCCGAACGCGAAACCCATTTTGTAGCGGTTCTCTACTTTACGAAAGGAATCTGCTTATCAAATTTCAAGACTGTACGACGAACAGTTAAAAAATGGGGATAATTGTCTATAACGCCACTTGAGCCCCCGCAACGCCCTTCTGGGTCTGTTTTCACAAAACCCATTTTGTAGGGAATTGAACTCTATGAAAGGAATCTGCTTAGCAAAATTTGAAGACTGTGCGTCCAATTAATTAAAAATGCAAAAAAATTATCAATAACGCCCCTTGAACCCCCGCAACACCACCTAGGGGTCGATTTTCACAAAACACATTTTGCAGTGTATTTCTATCCTATGAGAGGAATCTGCTAACCAAATTTCAAGACTGTGAGTCTAATAGTTTAAAAAAAAGAAATAATTATTTATATCTGCCCTTAACCCCCCGCAACACCCCTTGGGGGTCAATTTTCTCCAAACCCGTTTTGTAGCGGATATTTACTCCATGAAAGAAACATTCCTACCAATTTTCAAGCAGATAGGTCAAATAGTTTAAAAACGAAAATATTTATCTCTTACGCCACTTATCCCCTGCAACGCCACTTAGAGGTCTGTTTTCACAAAACCTTCTTATAGCTGATCTCTACTCTATGAAAGAAATCTCTTTATCAAATATAAAGTCTGTGCGACTAATAGTTTAAAAATGGAAATAATTATCTATAACTTTCCTTAAGTCCCCTCAACGCCACTTGGGGGCAGTTTTCACGAAACCCATTTTATCGTATCTCTACTCTATGAGAGGAATCTGCTTACTAAGTTTCAAGACTGTACGTCTAATAACTTAAAAATAGGAATTTATAACGCCCTTAAACCCCCCGCCCCGCAACACCCCTTGGGGGTCAATTTTCCCAAAACCCATTTTGTAGCGGATATTTACTCCAGGAAAGAAACTTACCTACTAATTTTCAAGCAGGTAGGTGAAGTAGTTTAAAAACGGATATATTTATCTATTACGCCCCTTAATCCCCCGCTACGCCACTTAGAAGTCTGTTTTCTCAAAACCCGTTTTGTAACTGATCATTATTCTACGAAAGGAATCTATGTATCAATATTAAAGACAGTGCGTCAAATAGTTTAAAAATGGAAATAATTATCTATAACGCCCCCTAAGCCCCTTCAACGCCACTTGGGGGTTGATTTTCAGCAAACTCATTTTGTAGCGGATCTCTACTCTCTGAAAGGAATCCGCTTAGCCAATTTCAAGATTGTACATCAAGTAGTTTAAACATGGAAACAATTATTATTAAGGCCCTTAACCCCCCGTAACGCCCCTTGCGTTTCGAATTTCGGAAAATCCTCTTTTAGTTGATGTCTACTCTATCAAAGGAACATGTCTACCAAATTTCAAGTCTGTAGGTTGAATAGTTCCAGAGATTTCGTGATTAGTCAGTCAGTCAGTCGCTTTTCTCCTTTATATATATAGATTATGGTGAGATAAAGAATTCATTGTGGCTTTCGAACATTTTTCGCTAAGTGAAGTAGCTTGGCAATCGATTTTGGTCGCCAAAAGAAATTAACATCGCCCTATACTACACTTTAACCAGAATATGTATTTGGTTAATAGAAGTTTAATTGTACTTGACTTATAAGGAATGCTTTACTCTGTTGCTCATGTTATTATTGATAAATTAAATACAGGAAATATGTATTGTGTTTCAACATTCTGAGAGAAAGGGTACCCAGTTAAAAATTAATTGCATTACTGTCAATGATGACCAAACAGTTTCACATGCTTTTAAAACATATTTCGGAATTGTGTTTGGCTTTGCAATTGGCACCTTCAATGCACTTGGAAGAAATGATTAAATGATCTTGTTTTCCAATTTTGAAATGTGAAGGGAAATTTCTCTAGTAGCTGATTTGGAAGGAATAAGTTCAATCAAATGTAGACAAATAATGAAAAATTTTAAAATTGCATCGACTGATAAAAGAAACCTGCTTTTAATAAATATTTTGAGGATAATTATTGTAATTCAGCCTACTAATAGTATAAGTCACATCATCTATATACTTCTGTATGACAATACTGATAAAAATATATATTGTTAATCTTTTCACAATACATGAATGTCCAATTATTTGAAAATGAAAATTTAACTGTCAAGCAGATAGTTTGTTGAAAATAAAGCATGACACATATTTACACATTATAGAATTTTAAATGATACTCTCCCCAGTTTATATCCTCACAACCTATTTCCATTTTAAAATGAATTAAAGATTCCTGACAGATATTTATGACCAGGCAACAAATTCTTGGTTTGTAAAATCGCAGACTAATGGAGATGTATTTAATGTAGTTAAAAAGATTATGGAAGCATTTCAGAAAGGGGTTATGTGTGTGTGTGTGACCAATTCCATTACAGATGTGTAAAATTATAATGTTCAGCTTGGTATACATGAGAATGCTCAGATAATCATGCACCATATAAACATATTAAGTTCATTCTTAAATTGTTTGAGAGATTCCATGTTGTTGAAAATGTTGAATATACTTCTTTCCATATCTCAGATAGAAAGTGTGGCGTGGGGTCTTCCGCCAAAGAAATATGTAATGACATAAGAAAAACCAGGAGACTGAACTTCTACTTGTAGTATTAAATTGTTTATTGCAAAGTAAAATAGTTCAGGAACAATTGTCTCAACATGCAATTCAGTAAAAGAAAGGTAAAAAGTAATTACTAAAGAATTATTTACCTGATCCTCATGTACATACCTCCCAATCAGCATTTAAACTAGCAGTAAATTTTTAAGCCAACTATTAGGGATATAAAAATAAAAAGGAAAACTCTGGGATGTTCTTTTTTTAGTTGTCAAGAAAGAAAACATTCAAGCTCAGTCTAGTCAGCATTACTCAATTCAAAAACTATTTGCAAAAAAACTTAACTGTATCTTTAACACCTGATATATGCTTGTAGTGGAGTTGTTTTATGTTTTCCAAGACATTTAGCTCTGTTTTTATGTGTTAAAGTTGTTGAATATATATTTTATATCAGATGAGGAGGAAAGTAATTATCAAAAATAACCAAATTTTTGCCCCAAATGGCTTTATGACAGTATATTAGAAGCATATAATTTAAAAATCATGCAGGATAGAGATTCCATTGCAGTTGAATGTTACCACACACAAATTTTGGAAAGTGATGGGAATATGGTGATTTTTTATATCATTCATTCTTAATAAAATTTTAGGCAAAAAAATTGATTTATACTTTTGGAACATACGAATTTAGAAAATACATGTATAATTTTTGCATGTAGGTGTTTAAATATAAAATATATAGAATCACGTGATGTTAATGCTTGCTATCAATACAAGCAAAAGTATATACTAAAGCAAGTAATATGTTTTAATTTATGTGTAAATAATTCTTAATAATAAATTATTCATCATTTTGATAATATTTGTGATGTTTGTTATACAGGAATAGACCTTGAAAATCTACCTTGCCTATTTAGAAACAGGTATTTCATCCATATGTTACATTTCATGGGCGATGAGGAAAGTGGTAGTGAAATTAATGATATAATGTGATTGCCTTTTTTATGGTATAGATGTACTAATAAGGATTTATTTATTTTTTTGTCCAGTAATGGACCAGTTTTTGATATACTATTTGTTTTATAAATACTTTAAATAGTTATGGTTTTTCAGGTTGCTTTATATGTGTTCTGTGTATCAACCAGATGAATGAAGTAAATATTCTTACATCTCTGAAAGTCTTGAATGACTTTTTGATCTTAAAGAGTGCTAGATGGGATTTTCAGCTATGGTGACATATACATTATAATTGCATCACAGTTGTGAAAGACTTTCTAAAGCATTAAATATTATGTAATATAATTAATTAGTAAGTAATATTTATATGATGGGAAATGCAATATAAGTTAATATTTTATTTAGTTTTAAAAGCAATCAATTGTTTACTTTTTTAAGACTGTCAACAATATTAGTTACGCAACACTTTTTAATACAGTAAGTATAATCCAAAACCATTTGAAAAATACAATGGTTTGTGCAGTAAAGTAGCTTAAAGAGTGGTGCATTCCATCTTATGCCAAAACGGTACAAGTAACAAATTTTCTTAAGGCTACAGTGGACAGTTAAAATGTGGAAAATTGTCCAAAATATCGAAAAAAATTTTTTTGCTGATTATAATATCTTATTAGCCTCTCTATCAAACGCAAAAAAATTTTTTTTGGTTTTATGCATTTTTTACTGAGTTATAGGGTAGTTTCGAATTAGTCATCCATGACCACGCCCCTTTGTTTACATTTTCTAATGTCATGCTATTGTAGCTGTCATGCACTTTGACAGGAAAAATTTTATTTACTGTAGACAAAGCCTCACTAATTTTTATTTTTAAATGTTAATTTATCAAGTTCAGGTTGGCAACACTTTGCTTTAACTGTATCTGAGACCTAAATTGACATTATTTGTTTACAATTTGTTCAAACTTCGGTTTGCATTTTTCTTTCAAGTTTACTCAAACCTTATATTTATTTTACCAAAACAAAAAGTTCTTTTCAGAACTAAAGCTCTTTTTAAATCGCATTTATTGTTTAAAATTATTAGTATGGATCTTATATCATCGAGATATAGAAAACCAAAAGGTCGCCCTACCAAAAGGAGGAAGTTGTTGTCTGAAAACAGCAAGAAGCGATGGCAGAAATCTCCTGAAACTGTTGATGAAAAAAACAGTTTTATATTACAGAGGGATCCATTATCTGACCCAAGTACATCTTCCCAACCTGAGGCAAGTTATATTTTCACCCACAAGGCTGTGTTTTCTGAACTATTGCAAAAAGTTCCTTGCAAATATTGTACAAACTGTGCCCTTGTTATAAAACAACACCAATCCATGGGATATTCTACAAAAATTGAACTTTTATGTGAATCATGCCATGAAAGCTATGGAAGTGTGTATTCAAGTTTCCAAGGGGAGTCTAAAAATTCACATGATATTAACAGCAAGCTGGTGAGTGCCTTCCTATCCATAGGCAGAGGGCATGCTGCTTTGGAAACTTTTTCATCTGTGCTCAACATGCCAACAATGGACAGAAAAACATTTGCCAAATGCATGCACAACTTATCGGTTAAAAACAAAGAAGTGAAGAAAAAAATGCTCGAAATGTCACGTCAAGGAGCTAGAGAAGCTCACATAAAAGTTGATTCTTCTCTAAAATATCAGGAAATCATTGACGTGAGTGTGTCATATGACGGTACATGGCAAAAGCGAGGACATACATCTAACCTAGGATTAGGAATAATCATCGATGTCCTTAGTGGACTTGTTCTTGACTTTGAAGTATTGTCGAAATACTGTCATAATTGCATAATTACGGGTCGAGATATGGGAGCCGATAGTGCGGAATTTCACATTTGGCGAAAAGGACATATGGATGAGTGTGACAAAAATTTCGATGGAACGTCTGGAGCCATGGAGATGCATGCTGCACTAATTATGTGGAGACGGTCAATAAGTGATTGCCAAATGAGATTCGTTTCCATGCTGAGTGATGGTGACTCGAAAACTTTTCAATTTTTGTCAGAAAATGAAGTATATGGTTCTGAGGTAAAAATCGAAAAGGAAGAGTGCTTGAATCATGTTGCGAAGAGGCTAGGTACATCGTTACGCAACAAAGTAAAAGAGTGGAAGGTGAAGAAGGTGACTCTTGGTGGGCGTAAGCAGGGAAGCCTTACGGATAAAAATATAACAAAGTTGCAAAATTACTACAGAAAAGCTATAAAAGATAATGTTCCTAATACCCAAAAAATGAAAACTGCTATATATGCCAGCCTGATGCATTGCTCGTCAACTGACGAAAAGCCTACGCATGGTAAGTGTCCTGAAGGGGAATCATCATGGTGTTTTTATAAAAGAGCAATAGCCAAAGGTGAAACCCCAGGGTCACATAGTTCAATGAGAACTTGCTTGTCACAACAAGTAGTTGAAAAAATTATGCCTGTTTACCAACGTTTAGCTTCAGACACCATTCTTGAAAGATGCGTAGGAGGCAAGACGCAGAATTGTAATGAAAGTCTGCATAGCTGCATTTGGCGAAAATGCCCAAAAGAGGTATTCGTATCCAAAAGGAGGCTAGAAATAGCAGTTACGGATGCTGTCGAAAAGCACAATTTGGGCTACGTAAAATCACTTGAATCAAAAGAGGACTCAAACCTTAATGATAGTTTTTCTTTGACTATTGCTGAAAGACAGGATAAACGACGCATTTCTCAAAACATTTCTGTGAAAAGAGAGAAAAGGAAAAGAAATACTACTAATAAAGATGTAGCCTATAATGCCGGTGCTTTTTAATTTTTTTCAGATTTAGCGACAGTTTTCTTTTTATGTGTAATTGAATTTATTACTGTTTTGCATTTTTATAATTTAATTGTATTGAAATACTTTATTTTTACTCATTGTGATTAATGAAATATATAATTTATTATCTGGTTGATGAAATACATTCTACTAATTTACTTTATAGATATTATTAGAAAGTTCTAGCTTATTTTTCAATTTTTATCACTATATATACCACGCATGCTAATGTGACTGTTTCAATAAATATTGCAGAATCTTTTATTTATATATTCTGCACCTATCTTATGTTTATATGATATTAGTGTTTTTCAAATTTATACTTATATATCTTTAATTTTTTTTAAAAAATCAGTTATTTTCTTATAAAATCAAAATAGTTGTTTCTCACAAAAACAAAAATTTGCCTCGAAACTGTTTTGAATTTTTGTAATTTAATCCTATTGAAATACTTTATTTTTACTTATTGTGATTTATGAAATACATAATATATTATCCGGTTGAGATAAAATAATAATGGAATACATTCTGCTAATTTACTTCTGATATTATTAGAAAGTTCTAGCTTACTTTTCAATTTTTATCACTATCTGTACCACATGTCGATGTGACTGTTACAATAAATATTGCACTTATATGTATATATTCTGCACTTATATTACATTTGTTATGATATTAGTGTTTTTATATTTCAAATTTATATTTATATCTTCATTTTTTTATAAAAAGCTAAGTTATTTTCCTTTAAAATAAAAAAAGCTGTTTTTCTCAAAATCAAAAATTTGCCTCGGAACCAAAATTCAAAATGTTCCATGCGTTGCAATTTTTGTCCAATTATAACAAAACTTTCCAAAAGTATTCTTCTAATATGTAATTATAACTTCTTGGATGCATTGTAGCAATAGTGATAGGGTGAAAGAAGAAATTAAAGTTTTTTATGTATAAAGTCATTAAAATTCTTGAAAATTTCATATAAAAATTTGCGTTTACCCATACTTTGTAAATTATCATATAAAACATTACTTTACATGCATAAATTTCTAAAGAATTGCTTAAAGAAGTTAAATCAGTTAAAAATATGAAATTTTTTAAAAAATCAAAACGCATGGAACGTTTTGAAATTTTTAAATTATTGTTAAATTTTTTTTAAAAATTTTAAATTTCTTAAAAACTACTCATTTTTTTCTCACCAAATTTTTTATATGGTTTTAATTATAACTTAAATACTGGCAGTCAAAATTTGGAGCATGTGTGTAACAAATTTAAAAAAAAAATTTTTACTGTCCACTGTAGCCTTAAATCGAAAAACCTTGTATAGTTGATTTTATATTATTTTTACAAGTTCCATAAGTAAACAATCATTAGCTGCATAGTTATTTATA
>BMAO01036960.1:0-30958 GCA_019973975.1 Trichonephila clavata
TGTGCCATTACGTACTGCTTTAATAAAGAGGAAATGATTGCATAGAAAGGATCATTGGGGTAAAGTAAAGCCGGTACGGTAAGAATTTTAAAATTCAATTCAGATTTTCGAATAGAAGAAATTATAACAATCGATAATGACAGAACACCTGAATGCTTAATTCTAACAATGACATCTATCTTCTGTAAATCATCTTTACCTTTATTAAGAACATATTTTAACTTTGAATTGATCCAGCATAAAAGCTGCTTTTAGTTTTGCAACCATAATTTATTTTCATTTATTCATCCACACAAAGCGGCTTTTAAATAATTTATTCATTGTTGAATTTATCCTATTTGATAATTAGCCGGGAACATAGGTTGTAGTTCAGTTCAGGTTCTCACGCCTAAAAATCTGAGGTACTATCTTCATACTCTGAGGCCCTCAGATGAGTCCTGCATCGTTATATTATAGATCTGTCTCTTCCATCAGGTCAAACAAATAAAAGTGTGTAGAAGAAAAGTCTGAATAAAAATTTTTATCACCATATGTCACAGAATGGACTGTACCAGAATTCTCCTGACTATTGTTTTTGTTTCTTTTTAACATTTCGCACAGCAGACCACTTCATCTATGGTCCAATTACAAGTCTCCAGCCTCGAAAGTCACAGTTTAAAATCAATTACAAAATCTTGAATAAAGGATGAAGAAAGTATGATAATTTAAGTGGCCAATCAGTTATCCCTTTTAAACGAAGACACGTTAATTAAAATGATCACTTTAAATGTATTGTTTTAGCAAATAAAATATTTAGAAGGAACGTAACAAGATGCTATAGCACGAGGCTTTTTATTTCATTTCTAGAAAATACACATAAAATTGCTAAATATACACCCAATTTCTCATAGATGTTATTGGTAAACACTTTTGTTTGTTTGATTTATTAACAGAAGTGCTATTTCAAGTAATTAGCTGAATCAAAACATTCAGTTTAGAGTTAGACTTTATCTTGAATAAATCTGAAATTATGACTCAAATCTGAAATGATGTATGAATATTAAGAGAACAGAAAGGTATAGAACTATTTCAAATTTAAAAGATATGCAATAAGTTGCCAACCTGAAGGGGTATATGAATTGTCACCAACTAATTATCCTTATTCTGATCCTGAAAAAGGACACAATGGAACAGTCACCAGAAATTACTAATACTGGTCCTGACAAGTGCAAAATTAATTATTAATCTGATACTTTTATATGATAAAACTGAGTCTCTAAGATTCCACATGCAAGTGAAACTTGTATGCGTTAAAAGAAAGGATTATAATCGCATAAGGAGCCATGTAATTCTTTGTAATAAACAAGATTGATAACTGAAGGTTAAACACTTCTCTTGCACATTACATTAGACGATACAAATAATTCATACACAGTTCATTATTTTCAAACTCTTTAGAGCAATTCATGTCCTTATTGAGATTTCAAAAAGAAACATTTGAGAAACGTTACCAGTATATCATCCTAAGCCATATAAATGCCATCTGCTTTTATTAAAACACTTGTAGTTTTATTATAAAGAATTAGAAAAGAATAAACTTACATTTTATAAAGCCAATAAGATTGTCATAAATAAACATAAAGAAATCAATAATTCTAAGTAAATCCACAATTGGGGCAGTCGACTCTTAAGATAGTATATCTTCCAAAGGGAATGGATCTATAAAATATCTTATAATTCTATATCCTGAGTTAGAAAAGTTTGAAATCATCATGAACTTGCAACCACGATTTGTAAGAATATGCTAAATCTTTTACTCATAATGATGTCTAGGCATGAATGTGGTGTTGCCATTCCACACTGTAAATGCAACACTCAAGAAAGACAAGAGAACAAATTTATTTTAGATACATACATCGCATCAAATGATTAAATTTAGACTTCTGTGAAGGCTGTGGTTCCTGCCAGAATCAGGAAGCCACATAGAGATCACTCACACATGCCTCGGCATTGATCAAAGGACTTTGATGTAACTTGGGGTAAGAGACTAAGAAGCTCTGCACATGTTGCCAAAGTTGGATCTGTGTGGCTGGGGTGAACTGGGTCAACTGAAGGATAAATACCTGCACCACATGTTTTCATCAGAGACCAGAGGATGAGTTCAGTGTCAGGAAGCAATTGATCCAGGATTGACGAAGAACTCTCAGAACAATGTGTCATTGTGGTCGTGCACATCTCTGTTGAAATACGGCTGGCCAAGCAGCCTAAAGGGGGTGAAGGACACCACCCAACACTGAGATATGGGCGTTTGGCTGTTTGTGCACTGGCAATGTGTACTCAGAGGCGAGAGTGATATCCACACTGCCCACAGGCACTCAGCAGGAACAGTGTGGCGGCATAACGCAGCTGTTCAGCATCCTCTCCATACTGCGTCTCCAGACTCAAATCCATCACCGTGGAAGGCAGATGCGACACCTGCCAGGACCACTTCATTCCATTCTGCCACCCACATCCTTCTTTCACTCGCACCATCATGCGAGGACAACTGTGGTTCCATGCCTGGGTAGAACAAGCAATGGACGTCTGAGGAGACCACACCAAACGGCTCTGAATGGCCGCTACACTGAATGATGCGGCGAGACTCCAATGCCAAAGTATGGTTCAGATGTGACTGAGCTGAACGGTTACTGCTATGCGCAGCACCTGGCCTTGTCCTCACGGGAAGTGGTGCACTGAGGTGGATGCACTGACTGCCGGTCCGTCGTACCTCCTGCATCCAACGGTCACATATCCGCATTATATTGTTTGTTTCGTCCAACACGACTACCCATTTCCCAAGAAAGATAATCCATAATCTCGGCAGGCCACCATCCCTTCCTCTGTCGAACCTGGATACTTGATCAAAAGCTGATCGCTGTTTCTAATGACATAACTGACTGCCTTTAGAAAATGTCCATGAAAACACACCATTAGAACTGAAATCAAGGTCGAAATCCTGGGCCTTTTTAAATAAGCGCTGATAGCACCAGGCGTGATGTGTTCAAAATAGGAAATTCACCATTTGCATAGACCACTTCCACATGTTGCAATTTCGCAAGATATTTGCGTGCTTCTTTCCAGGGTGCTTGCATTTGATGTATTAAAGAAAAGGTTCAGGATTCTCTCATATATCACATTCTGCAATAAATTTAATCAAAATGATTTAATTTAAAATTTATCTGTAATAATACATTGGCCCATGAAAGTTAAGAACAATGCTGTTTCTTGCAGCTCCACTGTAAAAGCACTGACAGTAATACAAAATTTAGAGAAGCTTATATAATGATAAAAACGAACTTTATACAAATTTATAAAAACAATTAGCTTACTTTTAATAGAGAATAGATATATGAGTGAGAGAAAATATGTATATCAGCCTTACTAATTACGCTTGTTAACTATATTAATTTTATAACTTTAAGAAGGTTTGTTGACACAGGCAGTAATCCTAAACTGAGGGGAAACTGCCTACCAGACTAAGGTTGGGTGGAGATACTGGATGATGAAATGGGATTGAATGGTGCTGATGCCAAGCAGGCGCTCACGCTGTCCTGCATCCATCACCAGAAATCATATCAAACCGAAGCATCTGTGTCCAGGGGCGATGGTTGCAGGCCGACCACGAACTACAACACCTGCAGAGAAGAAGGATTGTGCTCAACTTGATGCAAACCACTCTGTAGCATCAGGGAAGAATATCCTTAGTACGGTGCGAAAGGTTCAACAACTTTACAGGTCTCATGCAAGGATGAAATTCCACTGCTGTGTGTACCCCCTCACAATGACGATGAGGCGACTCCGCTTATTCAAGAGAGACACGCTTCAAAATTTAGATATACAGATACATTTCTGTACTCTTTGCATGAGTGTTCACTCACTGGGAGAGCTATTTAGGATGTCGCTCATCTGAGGGGAATGTGAAGTGAATTAGATATCATTAACCAACAATTAAAAGACACAGCAATAGTGGGGTAGAATAATGTTTGGGCAGGATCCATCTTCAGGTAAGTAGGAGAACTCTGATCTGTGAGAAACTGGGGAGACTTGATCCATATGTCTACCTGCATTTCAGTGCAACTGGCAATGACTCTACTTGATGATAATGCACGACCTCACCGAGCTGTAAATTATAAAAATCTTGAGGCACTGGTTTGGATGAAATGGAATACTGATCTCCAGATCAAACTGAGGAGAATCTTTGGGAACTATCTTTCTGTAGATAGTTGCTTAAGCTCTCCTTCAACTTTAGAGCCTACAAAGCTAATCACTGCCTGGCCTGCTTCCCATAGCTCAGGGTAACTGACAGCCAATTTGACAGCATGGAAGTCTGATGCCGCCAATATCAGGCTAGTGAGAATCTTTATTGTCCATTTTGTTATTGCTTCTACATTTTACATAAAACTGGGATTATTATTTTCTCCAGTGAATTGACTCTTTCCAGCTGAGATTATTTTTGTTGTAAATCATTTTGAATTTTGCTGTAAACTTCTAAATTGCAGTCAATATTAAATCTGTTTGGGTGCATGACATCAAATTGGTGCTTCATCACATCCACCCAATGGCAAATAGTGGCAAAACTACACCCTTAAATTTAAAGCCAGTGTATGCTGATGACTTTAACCCACTACAGAAGCCTCTAAATTCCACCTTTTTATGACATTTAATATCTGTATCTAATACTATTTAATTATTTGAATTAATGAATATTAGAGATTTCTAAGCATTAATAACTAATATAGCAGTTGATTAAATATATGTGATAAAAGTTCTTTAAACAAGATCTATTTGCAAAGTTATTTCTAAATACATATCACTGGTTTGAACTCATCACAACCCTCATATTTGGCCTCCTGCCATGTCAGATCCCAAAAAGTCAAAAGAAAGCAATAAAATTTTGAGCCAAATTAAAATAGTATGCAACTAAATCTAATAGGTTAAACAGAGTTTACTTTATTTTCAGCAGACTTCATCGAAGATATTCAACAATATCCTGAGTCTTCTTAATAGCCATTTGCATTTGTACATCAGTTATTAAGAACTTCTAATAAGTACTTCAGTCCAAGAACCTGCCTTCAGCATTAACCTGAATCTCCTGGGCCAGGCCTGTCATCTAATAGTTGTTTGCACCATAGTACACTAGTACCACAACCTTTATGGCGGCAGAACCAGTCTACTATAATATGATTCAATGACAACAGTATGACAGTTTTGAAAATAATCCAAAATTCATAACTTCTAGTAGTGCAAAGTGCCACGAAATGCCATTATTGCCATAAAAAGGAGCGCCAGTAGTTTGCTGAACCCTGCTATGGACAATGACTCCTCTCCAACACCACAGCTGCTGCTCCTTCATTTCATACACAGTAAAAACTAATTTTGTCGAAATAGTTTAACAGCCACCCAGTACTTTGACACTCCAAGCCCAAACCGTAAATGCAACTGATAAATTCCTGAGCCCAGGCACGTGTCTAAACCAGGCTCACAGGCAGTCATTCAAATGAGAATTTATAATATTAACCTACTGGCATATATTCTCAGCCAGTGATCTGGTGAACATTAGGTGTGAAATATGGAAGAATGAGGAGGCCCAAAGGGGGTAAATGTATCGGCTCATGCATTTGCCGGCTGAAAGAATTGAAGAATGCCGATCTGCTCAGCCTGCACATATATTCTAATCCATACAGCATGTCACCATATTTAATAATTTATTTCCAGCAGTGCCTCTGTTCTCCCAACTAGCAATATCAGTATTAAAATATTAAATACATTTTATAGATATAAACTTTAGGTATGTCCATTAAAACTGCATAGAATGGTCAGCCATATATTAAGTTCAATTTTAAACGAAAGAAAATCAATAAAAATAAGAATAAATCCTAAATCATAGACATCAAACCGCAATTAGACTGAAGACCTGGGGCCATGCCTGTATAATATAATGGCACGTGTAGCACTGATAATAAGTGTCCATTACATCCCTCTGAGGCCACAAATAGTATCCATGAAGGGAGCTATTTTCAATCAGATTCTTATATAATTGTTATACTACATCCAAGTGAAGTCTATAATAGAAGACGATGGTAATCTAAGAATATAGAACAATTAATTGAGAAAGACAAGGTTTCAATAATGTTAGAATTCATCAAAATTTTAATAAATTAATACTAGCATTATCTGAAAAGCGAACATTATACATAAAAATTATTCTAAAAGCTTTTGCCCAGCACCAATGCTGCTATGCAACCCCAACTGATACCAACACTGCAAGCATCATCTAAGAAGCACCATATTTAGGTAAATCCACAAAAACTTCACTTTACAAAAGAGGGGACAATAAACAAAATATAAAATGACTACATTAAGACCAAATCAAGAGATTCAATTACTCTCTGCAAGAGACATTTTCTGAACTGTACTACTCATTGATTAAACAGGCCACCAATGACAGGTGACATCCAGTAAGATTAATATCAGAAATTGAACAGAATACACAGGTCCATTCCTTAAAACTCACTGTATTAAAACCAAAATGAAATATAAATGACACTTAATTTGTATATAGTTTGAAATGGTACTTTTTGTGCATGTCCTAAGATATTAAAAATTTATGGTATCAAACTATAAGAGAAATACGAGGTTGAGAAAAGCAGTTTATCCTATAGATTCAAATTACATATACTGGTAAAATATTCTGAATGTAAATAAACAAATTTTCCAAGATTATTATATTACAAGAAATGAAATCTAAAACTGACAAAAGAAAATGAAGGAACTAAAGACAGTGTAGAGATGCATATAATTTAAAATAGTGTAATATATGTAAAGTTTTGAAACAATTTTAACAAGAAATATTATCAAATAAGCGGTTTGACTAAGTAAACAGAATTATAAAATATAAAAGAAATACTAAATGTATAAAGAATCCTGAAGATTGTACAGTTTATAATATATCTACAAGATGGAGAGAATACTACTAAAACAAAGACAAGAGAAATATCAAAATGGAATGCTTACATTATTATATGCTATGAGGTCAAACCTATAATATTAATTTTTCCAGAGATGAAAACACAAAATACTTCCAATTAGTATGGAGGAAAAATCTAAATAAGTTCATAGACATAGCTTACTACTGAAAAGGGCAACTTAAATTATGTATTTTGGTTCTTTTGAAAATCGCCTGAGCAGCTTAATGTATGTAAGAATATCTCAGGTGATATTAAAATCAGATTAAAAATCAAAAATAGTTTTATTTAGTTTATGTTGGAAAAGAAGGCCAGGAAAAACCTCAGCTCTATATGTAAAATACTTATTTATGTTTAATGACTACAAATATTTGATAATAAAATGTAGCTTTATGAGGGGCGAATGGAATTTCTGATAGAGAAATGGCAACCCATTCTGGCATCACAAAAGAACTAAGACATAAACTCTTCTACAATACCTTGAGCAACTCTATATTTCTTTAATTCCAAATTTCATAAAACCCAAATAACCTTTAGAACCAAGAAGATTCTAATTATTAACAAATTGTAAAATTGTTGAAATAGGCCAAAATAGCATTAAATGAACTGACCACAGCCCTACTAAAAAGAAGAGAACCAGATGAACAAATTAAAAGATGCAAGATTTTTCATTCATATTTAACTTTAAAGATATTTCTTCAACTCATTAATACTGATGATAATAAAGAATTATTCTGAAATATAAAAATAATTCTATTTAAAAATATTAATTATGATAGATTTCACCCTCTACTAGGCTTTGTATAAATTAAAAGAGAACTATATAATAGTGTAATCATTATCAACAGATTAAAGGCTCACACAATGTGGCCTAGCTAGCAACCTCTGTGCCAATTTATATTTATAATATTTCTAGAAAATAGCTTCATAATAATTTGTTTTATTTTTCATATACAGATGACATTATCATCATAAAGTTTAGATATCTTTAAACCTAATATGAACACTTATTTCACAACAATATGACAATTAGTTTATGTTCAGAACAATTTTTATATTGAAAACTAATTTAAACATATCATATAATTACTAATATGACAGAGAATTTAACAAAATCATAAAGTGTTCCTATTAGAAAAGTATTCTACATGTTTAACATTTAGAAGCATTATTAATAATTATGTATAACGTAACAAATTCTTCTGTTTGAAAATCCAGAGAAAATAAAAATATAAAACATTTTATTTAAATATTTGTTTAATCAGCACCCAATTAATTTAGATTAGTTATTTGTATGAAGGAAATTAAAGTAGTGTTGATGAAAACTCTAGAATAATATATCAAATATAAATTATCATTTTCCAGTTGATATATCCAAATTATTGTTAAACTCCTCATCCTCTTGCTCATTTTGTGAACCACATTTTACTCAATTACAAACAAACTGAAACCTCTAGTAAAAGTAGACATATACTTGTCATGAATTATTTAGTTCTATTAATTATTATTTTAAGTGCTACCATTCAACCACACCTGCTTTGATTTCAGTTTGGGTCCAGACATGGCAATATATAACTTGTTTATTGTACCTAGATTCTATGGGCTATGCAATCTTATCAATTTGAGGTGTTACCTTTTTGCAATGATTAAAATTTTCCACTCAGATTTCACTACTATTAATAGTAGTATGTAAAGGGTTATTGGCCAGAAAACATGTTAATCCCACTTTATATATGTAGATTATTTTTATATAAGAGCTGTCCTGTCAGCAATATAATGAAGAATCTATACCTATTTAACCTAATATTTTAAATTGTAATATCTGTTTATATTCCAATTTTGCATGATTCAGTCTAGTGTTACAATGATTCACAAGCCCTATAGTAGAGAATATTTTAATATTATTATTATTATTATATATATCTGAACTTCTAAATTAGACAAAAAGGAGTAATTTTAATTTAAAATAATGAGAAAAGCATAAATGTGTTTTAGTGATTGAAGCCTTGATACTTAAAACAGAAGGTAAAAATGGTTTAAAAGAAAAGAGTAAAAATAATGAACTAAATATATAGATAAGACCATAATACGAAGAATCTGTTCATAAAATAGTGCAATTTTTGATGTTAGACGTTTTGGGAGGTGATCGTCTTAAAAATTAATTGTTTGAAACCAAAAGCATTTTATTTATTTATTTGCCATTTTTAAGATATTCATTATATTTTTCTATCTTCAGAAAGTTCTAGTCAAATGTCGAACGATTTCCCATACATTGAATGAAAAATATCAAGCCGAAATCATTAATCAGAATTCAAAAATATAAATCAAATCTGAATAATAAATACTGTATTTTTGTTACATTATGCTTTTTCCCAACTTAAAATACAAAGAATTGTTCCACTTTTATTAATACATCCAGGTAAATTAGAAATGACATCCATTCAGCATTTCACAATCAAGTTGCAACCAAATCCACTCTTTACTATAGACTAGCTTGTTTTTGTATACGAAAATTGTTGCCCAACCTAAGTAATACGAGCATCATATTCACGTGTTAAAATTCTGAAATTAAATGGCAGCATGCTTTTCATACTGTCCTTCCTCTCCCAAAATCCAAGTGCTCAGAGGCCTGATTAGATCACCTTGACTCAAATTAATGCACTATACGATGTTGCATTGTTTCAATAAGATCTAAGAAAACTGATATGCAGCATTTTTCACTGAGACACTAAACTGATAATCAGTGAAGCATTCATCCACCCACTCCACCATCCCAGTGACACTGTAATTCCCAACAGTAAAGGTATGTAGAGGCCAATTTATCCGGGAATACAGGAGCCATCATGTTTCCTGAACCAGTTCTGAAAAATCTGCCTGATAACCTTGATATTGGCCATTCCCAGAAGAACACCTCAACTTACTGTGCCCAGCATGAACCTCGAAGGCAAAGTTAATTATTTTCAAATTTACAATAGAAAATAAATAAATCTAGTTGAATGATCTGTGGTAAATGGTGACGTAAAATAAAATATCAATAAACATTATATACAATCTTGCATTGTCGTTCAGCAGAGATTTAGGACTCATAAACCACAGCCCATGGACTGCCATGAAGCTCTATGAACAATCATTTTCACGAGACAATAGTACCATAAATTTAGCTTGATGACCTGTATGGTAAATGGTGACAAAAATAAAATATCAATAAAACGTTTTGATAAATTGGCACATGACCAAGAACAGGGACTCAGCAACTCATACTGCACAGAACCTCCTGGGTGAAACACCCATTAATGGCTAACAGTGCAACTCACAATTAGAATTTGATGTCCTGAATGGTAAATGACGTAAAATAAGACATTAATAAAAGATTGTGATTTGAAATACATTTATTCAATATAACTTTGTTTAAAACTGCATTTTTCTAAATGAGATAAAGAACCTTCTGGAGCCAGATATGACATTTATATTTTCGTCTATATCAGCTATTGATATTGGTACGTCCTCACTGCAAGATTGTTCTAGATTCTTGTCTGACTGGTGGCTTTATGGGATGCAGTATTATAAACATGCTGATGTTGATCCACTTTCATAGGACAAAAATAACTATAAATGTGGTTTAGCAGCCTTTGTTCAGGCCAACCTTCCAGGCTCATAATACTGAGCGAGATCCTATTGAAAATAATGGATATAATTTCAAACTATAGAAAAAGGAAGTTTACCTAAAATCATTGCATCTTAAAAATGCATAGTTCCCAGTCGTGAATCAGGGCAATCAGGGCCGCCGCGTGGGGTGGCAAAATCACACAGCACATGCCTTGGGGAGGGGCGCCAAATGAAAATAACTTAGTTTTTAATTTACTGTTACTTGTATAAAATTGTTAATAAAATCCAATTTTAGATACTATATTTTCTTACAATAAAACAAGATTTTTCAAATTTTATTTAATTAATTTAATTTTATTTATATTTCTTCTGATCAGGTTTCATTGTGTAAAACAAAATTGATTCGGATATTGAATAAAACATCTGTGTGGAATCTAAAGAAAAGATGGAACGTGTTCAAAATCTAAGAATCTGTAAATATGTGGATTTATCAGGCATAAATTTCATCTATTGTATGATGAGAAGATACGTAGAGGTTCAACGTCGTTGCTTTGTTTCCTTTATTTCCAATAAAAACAAATTTAAAACTATGTAAATCGTCATTTTTCTTCTCAAATCATCATATTTTGCTCATGTGCGAATACATGAATATGTCTCAAAACTGAATAAAATCTTTATCAGCAAAGGTTTCACCAGGCGCCTCCAGAGAGAGCGCAAGATAACCTTCAGGTGAGTTGAACGTATCGCCAAAAATTAGAAAACAAAATCAAAATAATTATCAAATTTATAAAATAATTGTCTTAAATAGCAAATATCTGAAAGTATTAACAAAATAAAATGTTACCATCTCAATTGATACTAATTCAATACCTATACCTTTATAATTGCATTGCACAAGCATTTAATAATAACTTAATATATGTACTTATAATTAATTTATCAATATCCAATTAAAAACAAGTTTAACAATATAACTCCCTGGTCTGACTTGTATACAAATATTTATCTGATAATAAAAGGGTTGAGAATTAAAGTCGTACATTTTATTGTAGTTAGGACGTCTGGCATAAATAACTGAATAACAGACTTGCTCAGGTAGTGAACATCACTGCCTTGATCACCTTAGCCAAGATCATGATCCGATAATTAATGTCAATTATACCCCAGACCCTTCCGAAAAACAGTTAATTAAAGTGTATGGCACTGGCAAAGTAGGAAAGACTGTATTATTATGATGATCTGTCATGGCACTGCATCCCCCACCTCTGCTTGCTTTCCGCTAGGGCAGATGCCTGGGGGCCCAAAAGATTGGGGCAAAATTATAGTGAAAAAGAGAAAAAGTTAAATACAGAGACAGCAAACTGCCCAGTGTTTGCTGAAAAGCCACCTTATTTTCTTTGTTTATAATCTAAATGGTCATCTTTCTGTTTCCACTATTAGCCACAAATTGTTGCAACGGTCATTTCTCTCAAATCACATTTTGTGCTGTTAGTACTTTGGTTATTAAATTGCCTCAACTTGAAGCAAAATTTTACTGCAGTTTCGATCTGGTGGGCGCCCCTGGGCAGGCAGAGGACTGTAGTGACCTAAATCTCACCGGTGGGAGGGGCAAGCCTGGCTGACGCTAAGTAGAAGAGATTCTTTCCTGCACTTGTTTCATTTTATCACTTTAACACTTTAAACACATGACTGTCTGCCCTTTCAATCAAACTTCTAACATTATATCTTAACCCATAGCCAACCTAAAACTTTTTCATTATATGTAATCCAGGCGATGAGACATTTCATTAATGATTTCTTTAAACTACATAATAAATAAAACAAATGTCAGATAAGAGAATTGATAAATGCTAGGATGATAAAATTCAAGCATATTGTATATTACAGGTAGGGGAGTGGGGAGATCACTTTTGAGAAGCAAGGAGGTAACATTATGTCATTAGTCTCTTTCCCCATGCATTTCAATTCCCATCAGGAAGCCTGCAATAATGTGGCCAGCTTGTTATGCTTGGGCAAAGAGATGATACTTTGAAAAGCAGATAGAGCATTTAATTATACTTCATGATATGACGGCGAGTATTCCACTCAAATGAAGGAGACATAAGAAAAGCACGAAATGCACTGTTTGGTTTTTCATGAAATCATTTGTTTACAGACAACCCCTCCTTCTAAAAGGTAGACACTAATTACATCCACACAGGTCCACACAGTTCATCCTGGGGATCTGAAATGAAGAACTTGCAGGAGCACCTTTTTCAGTGACCCTTAAATTAAAATTATTTACAGAAACCCACTTTTCAGGTCTACTTAACTGAGAAACCAAGCATTCCACTGCTAAGAGATTTCCAGTTTAATACATTATAAACACTTCAGGTTAGGCGACACCTCCAATATTCAGACTCTAGTTGATCGAACAAGTTGAAATGAAGATGTTAATATTTTTGTGAAAGGATGTATAAAGGATATTAGTGTCATGGTTTGTCCTTTGTATATTTTTCAAAATATACTGTTAGAAAGAGGTTTTTAAGTGACTTATACAGAGAAGGAGCAAGGTCAGCGAACCACTGATTGTTAATCCAGCCAAAAGATCAGGAAAGCTAATATCGAGTTATCCCACTGCTAAAGGAAATACATCCTTTAAATATTTATATACATTAGAAACAGTAAATGCAGACTTTTCACAGATTTTGTTGGTACTACAACCTGTCCTATTGCAAGTTATGAAAGGGGAAACTGAGATTACTTTCTTGAGTTTGTTTATTTCATAAGTCATTTGGAAAACTAAATAAATATAATTAAAATTTCTAAATCTGGGTTTTTAAAATTTTTGGCCAGTTTAGCTGCAGTAGTTAGAACGCAGATTTTCATGTACAGGCCATATAGTGTGTACAGATCCTGACAAATGATCTGACTCCTAGTGGGGCCCAAGACCTGACCTGGTGGGGCCCAAGACTGACCTTGGGGCCCAATTATTTCCTGCTATGCCATCACAGGATAACTGAATATAAAGGTAATGCTATTACAAAGAACCAAAATAAAACATTAAATAATTATCAATTTAATAAAGAATTGCAACTGAACATTATGCTAACACTGCCATATAATGCACCAATGGCTGAACTGATAGAGCACATGCACAACTTGCAATGGCCAGTTCTTACAAAGTATCATAATTCATCACTATACATTCAACAAGTGTTTGGTAATTAGTGAATTCCCTAATAGTCATAGCAAACGACAAACTAATATTTATTCATCACAGTGTTTATAACAAAGCTTCCATTTCACTCAGTTCACATCAGTTACTTAGAATTGTACTAGCATTGTTAATGAAGGGAGCGATGAAAATTAAGGAACGAAAATTGATCCGCAAATATTGAAAATGAGGCTAATTGCTCATCATGTCTATAATATACCTTTTGTGCCGAATTTTGATTCAAGAAAGGATCACACAAGGGCAATAATTATTGATTTCTTCCAAATTTAAGAAAAATATGTATGCCAAAATATAACGGCACACCGCCTAATTCAGCTTGAGAATTGAATTCTGCAGGATTCACCTAAATTATTTTCATGTTGTTTTGTTCAGTACAAACTCACGACAGCCTCCTGTTATTCACATTTTCATTTTTCATATATTTAAAATAAACTTGCTCCATTGAAAATTTTACTATGCTTATTATTACATCTTAAGAACCTACAAGAAGGTATAAATTTTAGTTATCTCTATTTTTAATAGCACATGATCTAGCTAAGCTATACTCTAATTTTAAATATTTCTAAATCATGATTAGGATAATACCTTACTGAGTGTAATTTTGTCCCTCCCTCTGTTGCTTTTGCAGATATGTTAATTTTGAATAAAAATGTTGTAATAATTTTCAGTTTATGGAGTTATTTTACCACTTCATCTATCTCCAGAACCATTTGTACCCTCAGAACCCTCTGTTGATGTGAGCTCATCCTCCTGAATAAATTAATAGTTAGGATTCTCCAATAAGGCTTAATAGTGTGTGTATTACATGTTTCTACTTCCTTTTACCCCACAATATTCGAGATACAGCACAACGTAATAGATAAATTTTAACTAAAATTATAGATTAAAAAGTGAAAGAAACCAAGTGGGCCTCCATGGTATGCAAACAACGCCAAGAAAGAGAAGACAGTAAGTAAAATTATAGCTTACAGTATATTTGGGGTAAAATATTCCCATATTTTTACTTTGTTGTATACTGATAGAATTAACCAGATATTCCTATTTTCTCTTACGCCACTGTCTCAGGGAATTCATTTTTGGGATAGAGAGTTATGCAATTTCAACCAGTAATGTTCACCTTTACTCTATCCTTTCTTTAAACCAAACGTAATCATGACTTATTTTGATTTCCATTTTGTATTTTCCCTTGAGACTTAAAAAATGTACAAACATTTTTATCATATTAAAATAAAATCAAAACATACATTTATTATTTGCTTTCCTTTACAAAGGAGGCAGTGGAAATAATGGCCGGCTTAATGAAATCTAATTAAAAAAAAATTTTGTTTTGTAAATTTTTCGTGTTACATAAGCTAATTTTAAGATTTTCGTCTATATTTATACAAATATTTCAATGTACTTTTATAGCACTTTTATGTTGATTAATATGCCTCAATACTTGTTTTCTTTGCTTGAATACATCTTCAAAAACACACTTTTCTGTGCAAGAACAGTTTTATAAAGCTTAATTATTAGTGTAAACATGAAATTTCAAAAAGTAGTACTTAAGGTACAACTGGTATTGAAGTTTTTTTCACGAAACTTCAAAGTTTAATTTCTAGCATTGATATTTTGACACTGATCGCACTTGCATCGAGCTATAGAAATAAAAATAAATAAATAATATATACAATATTTCTTCATTTTTGAAGGAATGCTAAATGTTAATGCCTGTTGTGTAAAACTTTATTTAAATAATATAAAAAATATTAATTGGAGCATGAAGGTCTTAACACGACTGTTGCTGGGATGGGGGACCTTTTCCCCGGAAGCTCATATCAAGTAGGTGTCTGATACTTTCGATTTTTGTTTCACTAACAAGTGATTCTTTCTTGAAAGTATACCAATCCCCGGTCTAGAATTCACTTTACTTAAAAAAATTTCTGAATTTTTCTCTATAAAAAAATAATAAAAATAAATGCAATAATATATTCTTGATCCAAATGATACTACAGAAAAACTAGCTTTCAGAAACAGAAAGATTTGCTTTCATAATAAACAAGGAAACAAAAGTTGATTGTAAATTAATGCTTACAACATGTGTAAGCTGGAAATATGGGTAGAAAAGCAGGTTAATATGAAATTTTTTGTCTTAATTTTGTAGAACTATTCTTTGTTGAAAATTTCATTTACTTTTTTGTACAACATTTGGGATGTGATTTATATTTGCACAATTCATCATATTCTGAATATAATACTGTTTATGTCTTATCATGCAAAGATTTAAAAATTCAAATTTATCGTAACCAGATTATTCACTGAACATTTGGTTACGGAAATATACACATTTGTGTTAAAATTATTCTTACTTTTTAAGAAATATATTATTCTGGAATACCCTACTCATATCGTAAAGCATTTGAAATTTACTTCAGATCACAAAAAGAAGAAAAAAAAGGGTTTTTTTTCATTTTTGAGAATTTTTTATTTTATGTACACGATATCTTACTTTTTCATAGCTGTAGAATATCATTGAAAAAAAATCAACTGATATACAACAGTTCTTCGAGCATTGTACAATCTTAATATCTTAAATATAAGCCAATATAGAAGAAAAAGTGAAAAAATTACACAAAAGTGTTAATGTACGTTATGGAACAGTATGTAATTTACATTAACTTTAAAAAAAAAAATCTATGTCAAGCATTATATCTGCACAATATTATTTTTTAAAAAAATAGTTGAATAACAGTTCTTAAAAAATGATACTATCTTTTGTGTGTAAGGTATGTATACGATGTAACTTTTCAAACATACAAATATCAAAAAATATTCTAAATAAGCTTTTATTAAATTTGTAAATTTTTTATGCATAAACCTACTATCATTGCCAAATAATTCAACCAAAAGACAAAGAAATTCTAAAATTAAAATTTTAGATATTCCTCTAACAATCAAACTGAAGGGAATTTTAATGAATTGCAATAAGAAAAAAATTTTTTTTAAAATATTCACAGTAAATTATTAAAAATTTCTATGTAAACATTAATTTACAGGCAGAAAATTTGCAAGTTTATAGAAGAAAGTAACTGAGTACCTGTAGCAATATATATTTTCTGCAGATTAAATTAGTATGAGTATTTGTATTGAGTTATGAAATAAAAAACAGTATACCTCAGTACCATAGATTAGAATAGAGGATCTCAAACTTGTCATGTTTTTCGATCTGGGCCCTTGCTTACTTAATACTGAATTTTTGCAAATTCCTGAACTTCAAATGTGTTTTGGACAGTAGGTATAATGTGGTAGCTCGCTGCTATTTTAAAAACACATTTACTTTACTATCTGTAGTGAAGTGTTGTGTGAAAAACTAAAAAATGCATGTTAATTTTTTAAACATTTATTAGACAAAAGTTAAAATTTAGTACCTGTTACACAGAATAAGAGAGCAAAAACAAATGCTTTTATGACGCTTTAGTAACACATTTTTAATACTTAGCATAAATTTAGTTAGGTTTTACTTTAAATCTCCTCGGTTAGTAATGTCCAGTCTATTTTTTTTTATAAAAAGAAACAAATTAAGGAAAACTTTTGTCTTTCAAATTAACAAAATAATTCAAAAAGCAACTTTTAATTTATCTCTAAAAAACCCAGATAAATCTTACCCTTAATTGGGCAGAATTTGATTTATCTATTTCTGTATACAATTTCAATTTCCAAATAATAATAAAAAAATACTAATAATTATAGCTTTTTCATTAAATTTTTATGTACTTGAGATGCTTTCAATATTTCAATTGCTTATAACAAATGCTTTTTAGTACTTTGTTTTAATATTGGTTTAATTTAATTAAATATTTTGAATCAGCAGAAAGAAGATACAATTTCACACTAAATTCTAAAAAATAAATTTTCTAAAAAAAAATATTATTTCTAAATTTTTAGTTAAATTAGCTTCTTTACCTGAATATTTAGTAGCAAATGACATAAATGGAGTTTCAAATAATATATTGAGAGAAAATCATATGATGCATTTTGTAAATGAAATGTAAATTAATTTTTTTTTTAGTGCAATAAATATTTTTTTAGAAACATGTTCTCAAAAAAAGAAAAAAAATCTGGAGCACAAAATAGAAAAAGGAAATTGCAACGAGAGAAAGCTAATCAGAAACTGGCGGGATCTCTAAATAAATATCTCAAAAACACAACAGGATTAGACGGTCAAGCAATTGAACCAGGACCTTCAACATCAGCATCTGGTTTGGAATTTCATACTGAAAACTTATTTCGAAATGTAAATTTACCAGAATATGATCAAGAAGAAACCACGATTGTACCAATAGAAAACTTAGATGTTGAAGTAGAAAATTCACCCGATAATAACATATCTCAAAATCGAGATTCTGATTTTGAGTTAAGCGATCCAGCTACCTGGCCTGATACAATTTCTATAAAAATTAGAGATTATTTAATAGAAAATGGCCCTTCCCGCTTGATAACCAAACATTTTCCGAGAGATAATTCTGGCAGAAAGTTTTCAGAATCGTTCTATTATAGAACATTACCGAATAGAGAAAAAGTATTTAGAAACTACTTAGTATATTCAAATTCCCAAAACGCAGTTTTTTGCTCTCTTCCCATGTAAACTATTCAGTGAGAAGCATTCACAGCTTAATAAGAATGGGTGTAATGATTGGGCACATTTAACCCACATTTTGAAAACACATGAAAGTAGTGCATCTCATCTTAAACATAGTTCAAAATGCAGTGAACTCAAAATGTCTTTGCGTAATTTATGTACCATTGATGCAGCTTAACAAAGACTTTATGATGCAGAGAAGGTCTAATGGCAATCGGTTATTGAACGGCTTATTTATTTAATTCAATATTTAGCCCGACAATGCCTTGCATTTAGAGGTTCTTCGAAAGAGTTGTTTCAAACTGATAATGGAAATTTTTTGAAGTTGGTTGAAACCATAGCAAAATTTGATCCAATTATCGCTGAACATCTCCACAAAATTCAAACATCTCAAAAAAAGAACATTGCTCATTACTTAAGGGATCAAATTCAGAATGAAATTATAAGCATTATTTCAAAAGGAATTAAAAAGTATTTATTACATATGATTAAATTGGCAAAATATTACTCATTAATTCTGGATACTACACCTGATATCAGTCATATCGAACAATTGACTGTTGTAATTCGATTTGTTTATAAGAACGAGGAAACCAATAAAGCCCAAATTGAAGAACATTTTTTAGGATTTCAATCTGTCGATGACACTACTGGACAGGGTCTGTATGAATTCATAAATGGGCATTTAAAATCGTTAGAACTAAATTTATCAGATTTACGAGGCCAATCTTACGACAATGGTGCTAATATGAGAGGAAAGCACAAGGGATTGCAACAAAAAATTATTGAAAATAATTCGAGAGCACTCTATATCCCCTGCTCTGCCCATTCTCTAAATTTAGTTGTAAATGATGCAGCTAAAATTTCCTTCGAAACAGTTAATTTCTTCAGAGTAGTGCAGGAGCTTTACAACTACTTCTCTTCATCCGTCAAACGTTGGTCTATTTTGCAACAGTATGTTGAAAATCTAACTTTAAAGCCGCTCTCCAACACCAGATGGGAAAGTAGAATTCAAGCTTTAAGACCGTTGAAAAATGATTTGAAGGGAATTTTAAAAGCGTTAATAAATATTCAAGAAGATCAAACAAGAGACATGAAATCCAGAACCCAGGCAAAAAATTTGATTCAGAAGGTTTCCTCGCTTAAATTCATTTGTTCCATTAACATCTGGCACGATATTTTAAGTTTAGTAAATGTTGTGAACCAAATAATGCAAAATTCTAAATGTGATTTACAAATCGTGACTGACAATTTACAAAATCTTATATCAGAACTAAATAATCGTAGATCAGATGAAGTGTATGAACACGCAATTGTCAATGCAAGTATCGTAGCTGATGATTTGGGGGTGGATACTGATTTTCCACAAAGTCGAAAAAGGTTTAAAAAGAAACTATTTCAAGATGAACAAACCGACGAACCAATCAATAATCCAAGACAAAAGTTTAAGGTTGAATTTTACGATATAATATTAGACACTGCTATTTCTTCAATTTCAGAAAGATTCAGTCAATTAAAAGAACATTACAATTACTTCAAAGTAGTACACAGTATACCTAATTTAAAAAACTGGAGTGACAGTGAAATTTTAAAACATTGTGAAGAGTTAGAACGAAAATTAACGAATACTAAAAATATTAATGAAAAGGACATAGATGGATTACATTTGTTTGAAGAAATAAAATCTTTGCGATGTTTTACCAAAGAGGATATGTCACCTATTGATGTTTTAAATTATATTTATGAAAACAATCTTATCGATACATTTCCGAATATTTCAATAGCCTTACGGATTTCTTTAACCCTGTCAGTTTCGGTGGCTACTGGAGAACGAAGTTTTTCAAAACTTAAAATTATAAAAAACTACATGCGATCTACTATGTCGCAGGAGAGATTATCGGACTTGTCAATTATATCCATAGAGAGCGAAATTTTGGATAAATTAAATATAAAGGAATTGATACGAGCATTTGTAGCTGATAAAGCTAGGAGAATCAATATTTAAATATGTTTTCTAATTTTTATATTTTACTTAAAAAATTTTATATCATTTTTGCTTTGTTTTGTTTTTAAAATTTATGAAATAAAAAAAAACAATAAGACAAACGTGTTTTTTTTAAAGCTTTTCAGTTCGAAAGTCAAATTTCGAATACTATAAAAGAGTATTTCACATATAATTTATAGCACTTTATAAGAGTGTAACAGAACCTCATAAAGGGGCGCCGAATTTCAACTTGAACAAGGGCGCCTAATACCCACGCGGCGGCCCTGTGTACAATAAGCAAGTTATTGCCTGATTCTGGACCCAAATACAAATTCAAAGTATAATATTACTGACTGAATTGTAGCACATAGCAAAAAGTATCAAACTATTTGTACTAAAATAGTTATAAAGCACGTGTTATTAAGTTAAATACTACAATTATATCAGTAAAATTAAGTATTAACTGAGTAAATATATATCTTTACATTTATGTGTACATTTACTTAGTCAATTAATGATTTCTATTAAGGAAACACACTCAATAATTAGCATTCATTCAAAAACAGATCGATCAGTTTACAGTAAAATTTCTAATCTATGAAACAGACACCAGATTTTCTGGAAAAATCGAGAGACGTCTTATGCTGACACCGTGTGTAGTAGCTATAGAGACGGTTACCGTATCCGAACCGGAAACTCTATACTTAGAACAGATCATACTAGAAGAGGAGTGGATCGAGACAGCGCTATATGCACCCAGATAGTTTTCTTTAATGCAATTGCAAGCGCCATCTGTTGTCCAAAATATTATCTATTTTTGTGAATATATCTCATGATTATTTTTCAAACCTCAGTTTAATCTGCAATTAATTTAGAAAATGAAAAATAATATATTGTATTATAAAATAAATATGACTGAAAAAGCCAAATATATTGGATTTTGTAACTTTCATTAAAATATCTACACTTTTGCTTTACGTAAAGAAAAATTAAAGCATAAAATATTAGAAAAATAACCTAAATTTTTATATAACACGTAAATTAGTTCAACTAGATTTAAATTATATTCTTTTTTTCAAAAGAATTAAGTAATATGTCAACTTATCAAGTAGTTTTTTTAAAAAAAATGTACCTTCTCAGAATAACTTTCTCAATATAATATAATGTATATTATTAATATTATATTAATACAGGATTTAAGCTATTTTTTTCAACACACACATTACAGTATATTGAAATCAAATATAATAACCAGGATATCATATTTTAATTTCATATATATGTCAATAGTTAAATGATTAAGTTGAGTAATCTTGTCGTAACAAATGCTATCAAAATTTTGCAAAATTATATGTCGAATTTAAAAAAATTATTTTCAGTCATGTTTAATTAAAATAGTATTTTTTTAATGTAGAAATACATTGGAAAATAACATAATAAAAAATTACGGGCATTATAAGTTTTTGTTTTTTGCAAAATGAGCAGATTAAGTCTCTGTTATGTACATTTATTTCAGTCTCCATTTAAGAAAACAATAAGTATAAAAAAGTGATTACTGAAAATTTCAAAAAAATAAACTAATTAAAATAACAAGAAAGATAATAAAACAATTAATAAAATAAAGTAAAAAATAACAAGAAATGAAAAGTAAAAATTATCCAAAATGTAAATAAAATGCAATAAGAACAGCAAAAATCATTCGACTAATATAGCAGTACAAAAATAGTATACGACTATTCAATTATTTTAGTTTCCATATTACATAACAGATGGCGCTAGCATTGTATTAAAAAAACTATCTGGGTGCATATAGCGCTGTCTCGATCCACTCCTACTAGAAGTAGAAGTAGCAACACTCTCGAATTATTTTCTCAGTGTTTAAAAACAAGCAAAAACGTTTTCCTGCATTTAAAGTTGTCCATTCTGTGTTCATATTGTTGAATGGAAATTTTTAAGAAACATAAGAATATTATTAAGAACGTAGTTCATAAATAAAAATTTTGATTCAACTACCAAATTTAAAATATAAGTTGAGACAAATATACATTTGAGGATAATGGAATGAACAGCAAACCTATCAGCGAAAAAAAATGACGCTTTTTAGTAATATTTAGTACTATAAGTACAGGTAATATTTAGTGAAATAATCTTTTACAGATTGTGCTAATGGCGTTATTTTATTAGATATGGCGAAACAAATTATTATCAATCATAACCTATCTATTGGAAAACAGATGTTTTAACGTTTGTAAATTAGGAGAAAAATAATTAAAGAATAATTTCATTAGCTCATCTCTCCCCCCCCCCCCCCCATTGTCGGATTAGTCCTATCCAAGCTTTTCTCCGTTTCTCTCTTTATCGAGCACTGTAGTTTCGTCCAGGTTTTTAAAAATATGACTCTAAAGAAGCTGTTAATTATACTTGATGCATTTTTTTTCTTGTAATTATTTAGTATGTGTCTTATAGCAATATATGTTAAAAGTACGAAAATGCCTGTTTTATTTTAACAAAAAAAAGTGACTTTTTACCGTAAAGAAAACCTCAAATGCCTTAATTTCATTCCCAGAACTTAACACAAAAATTAATTTCTTTTTTTTTTTTTTTTTCCTTCATCTATATACCATCAGCATCTTTTCAGCATAGGTAGATTTTGAAATTTTGAAGGGGAAAAAAATTCAATCCACTTTTTTTTTTACCATGTATTGATTATATTCTATTAATTTAGAAAAGGGACAGAAAAATTTTAAGCTAAAAATAATCCGAAACGATGAAGAATCAAATAATTTTTCTTTCTATTTGAAAATTAAGTCAGTTTACGAATAAAGTCAAACATTTATGGAAATGGAAAAAATTACACATAAATTTGAAAAATTCAACCGATTCGTTGAATTAACATGATACAAAGATCTATAATCCACGTAAAAAAATTATTTGATACTCTCAGCTATATTATAAAACCTAGTTACATCAAAGCATTTTTTTTTCTTAACAATTTTCATCCCCAAGCAAAATTAGATACTATAACGTTTCTCTCACACACACATAGCTTACAAAATCAATAAACATAATTTTAAAAAATCACTCATAAAATAAGATTTAATTAGTAAAAAATTTAATTAATAGTATTTAGTTAGTAAAAGCAGCATTTTAAGGCGAAATCATACTATATAAAACATAGTATAATAAGAGTTTCTATAACTGCTCTTTGATTTGTTTCGAAAATACACTACGGAGATTCTCAGTAATTTATCTGTGCTAGGGGCCTTACTTCAATTACATTTTCTTTCGCGGATTTTCCATTTGTCAGCAAAAGTATTAGAAGCAGTGCAATAAAGTTTTGCTTCTGTTTTTTAAAGCATTGATTCATGAACCTCTGAAGAAAGAAAAAATGAAAAATTCTTTTTTCGAACCAATTTTGAAGATTTTTTAACAAAATTGTTGTAATCAAAATTGATTGTTTTGTTTTTTAAAGAAGGTTCATTTATCTTTCTGTAAAAGGGGGATTTAAAAACATTTAAATGCCAAAAAAAATTCAAATAAATATCAGTATTTGAATAAACACAATTATCAGCGAAACTACAAACAGAGAAAAGAACAATTTAATTTTAAACCATAAACTTTCAGTTATTAGTTATATGTATATATATTTATACAATACTTCATTTTTAAAAAAATATGTCTAAAAAGAAAGAAAAACTTTCAAAATTCATACATAAGTCAAAAGATTAAAAGAAATTACTGGTGTATAAAAGCTTTCCAGATTTTTTTAAAGAATGCAAAACTTTTAAAATGTTTCTTTTTCTCATGAACTATATTCTTTAATGCATAGTTTTTAATAAAAAAATTTAATTCGTAAGCTGAAATGTATACAAGTTGTTTCATTAAGAAAAAGGGTAATGTTCTACAAATATGCATTCAAACAAAAATTTATACATCAGCTGGTTTTTTTCTAACGGCTGCATATTAACACAAACATAAACATATTTAATAGACTGTCTATGTAAATCCTGTACGAACAACTTTTATTGTTACAAGAAATCAAAATAATTATAACGTATATATACATATATATAATCCTTTAAATGGATGGATAGTTATAAAAACAAAAAATCATAAAAATGAATAAAAACAGTTAAATAGCTTGAATCACTTCTATCACTAATTAAAGTGTTTCGTTTTCCTTTATAAATTATGAAAGCATAGTTGCTGTAAATATATGAAAGTCAAAGCTCAAATTGCATGAAAATTACACAAAAATAAAAAATATTTTTTTATAAAATTAAGATTGGCAATTTTGCTAATACTTAAAGAAATTTTTATGAAAACAAAAAAATGTCACCTATGAGTTTAAATGATTATTAAAATTAATTTCATAAAAAAACAAGCTATTTTTCCTTTTGTTTTCAAAAGAAAGCTCTATTTTTTTTAACTACACACATAAATAAGCTTAAATAGTTGTATATAATAGAAGCATCATATACATATTTAGCATAATATAAGAATACAAATTGTAATGTCTATAACGCTAAGAATAGATGAAAATGGATTTGAAAACCTATAAAAACCCACTAAAATATAAGTAAACATATAAAAAATCAGTAGACCAAAAGGAAAAACGATACTGTTTTCATAACTAATACATTATTAAATATTTTATATATATTTAGGCAATTTATTTTATATATTTTTAAACATTTATACAGCGATTTCGTTTTAAAGTGCTTCATGATAATTTAATATTAATTACAAAACATATATAATTCATATTAATTACAAAACAAATTAATGATTTATAAAAATAATTATTTCATAAATAATAAATATTTCAATAAGTGTAACAAGAAAATAAACTTTCTTACCTCTCTGATTTGCGTCCGACATGTTGAATGGCGACTGAGAAATTACAGCTGTATGAGAGAGAAAAATGCTCAACAAGTGAGAAAAAGAAATAGATCAAATCCGATTGGTTCCTCCTCTGCGGTTTCAAATCATCACTTATCCAAGAGCTGAATTCTATTCGCTAGCTGTTTTTGTATTGTTTTGCTTGTTGCGAGTTGTATTCTTGAAATTTTTTTTAAAGTTGAGCTTAGAATTTTTTTCTTCTTTTTTTTTTTGTGAATATGTGTAGATCAGGGATTCACAACTTTTTTGTTGTTATTGCGGTACATGTTTAACTATTTCAAAATTTGGTGGCACACTATCAATATAAGTTAAAAATAATTTTTCTTATCTCTAATACACTATGAATATATATATATATAGTTTCTGATAATAATTTTCATTCTTAAATAAAATAATAGTTAGGACAAATACAACAAAATGTTTATCAAGTAATCAAGTATAAATTAGTTATACGAATACATTTAATGCTAAATTTGAGCTTGATGATTTTTGATAATTTCGTTTATATTTGGTCGTAAAAATGATACCTCTCTCATTTCGTCATCTATATTTACAAGTCACGGACTTTTTTTCATTTTTATATTTGTTAATGCTGAAAATCCGAATTCACGAAAATACGCTGTCGAAAATTGTAACAATATTTTTAAAGATTTTTTTCCCTTAGCTATTATGGGATAATCACCTCAAATTTTAATTCAAAATGAATTCTTTGACTCTTCCCAATATTTTGAAATTAAAGTTCAATCATTACAGAGAGAAATTTGTTCTTCCTCTTCATTCAAAGTTAATTCATATACAGACGTATTTGTTATCACAAATGGATTACAAGCACAATCAAATTTTTTTATATCCATCCATCTTCGAAAGGATGTTAAATACACCCCAAATACCTTTAGTTTATTTTTATAAAGTGGCCGAATGCCTCGAGTGTTTATTTTTTCTCAAAGTATAATAAGTAATTTAAAAAATTTGGCGGCACACAAAAGTGCCGTGGTATTGTGATTGAAAGTAACTGGTGTGATGGTTAACTCAAATTTTTAAGGAAAAGAGAGGTATAAAATCTTTTCCTTTTTTAAATATATTTGAATGCGTTTTCATTAAAGTATTATGAATATAGCTCAATACTTGAATTATCTTTATAAAATAGAATATTTAACACGTAATAAGATTCTAACGTGAACTTTTAAATGGTGTATTGTTTTGTATTTGAAGATAGTTAAGAGTCCGAAACCTTTTTTCTTTTTTCCATTGTTGAATGTATTTTTTATATTACTTTTATATTATATATATATGTAATAATCCCCATGAATTATTCTTAATAACTTTTAACCAGCCGTCTAACGAGAGGATTTTAAACTACATCCATCCACCCACACAGATCACGTGATTTAAGCTGCCTATATATACCGAGACTCCTGGAGACCAACTTCCTTTTTTCGCTTCTGTATTTTTGTCTGCGTAAACATGTAGCCGGCTGCAGTGTGTTTTTGTAATGTGTTGTCCTTGTCTTGCCTTTATGTGTTCAAGATGGATAATAAACAAGTTTATTCAATCACCGGAATGCCTCTTCAATTCCAGCCAAAGCCAACATCGATCGTAATTAATAGTAATCATATAAAGAATACATTTCAACGGCCACGTCTATTACACCAAGTCGATTGCGTCCTATTATAGCCCACCCCTGGATTTTGTGCTTTTTTGTCGCCAAATTGAGCCTTTTTTGTCGCCAAGTTCAGCGATAAGTTCACCAAGCTTGCAACCCTTCTTTTTTTAATTCTTCAAAATTAAAGACCATTTTTAGTGACCGTTAGGTGTCTTCAACTAGTAATTTCCGTTAATTACGTTGGTTTCGGCAACCCTACTAACTATGCACGAGTAGTAAGGACCGTTACTATTTGATGCTTTGCTGTTATTCCGCTAGTACGTGCGATTGCCGGTTATTGTTTTCTAGACGAAAGCAAGGTTTATTTATTTATTTTTTTTCAATTTTTGTAAAAAAGGTGGTAATTATTGGATGGAGCTTTCGGAAAAAATAGTTAAAATTATGAAGATGCCGTTCGAAAGGAGGAAAAAATCCGCATGATGTAAGGAAAGGTACGTGGTTTGGCAAAAGCCGTTACAGTAATTTTAGAATGTGTTTGTCTTTTTAAGAAGCTAAATCATTCAGTATTTTGTTCATAAAGTTTTAAAAGTTAATAATTTTTCTCCTTCGAATATCGATTTATTCTTTTTAGAATGTTCTTAATTTTCTATTTTTCAACAGTTGAAAAGAAATTTCCGTTTTTGTCGTTCGGATATCCGTCTTTTTTTTTTAGGATGCCATTAATTTTCTGCTTTTAGAAGCTAAATCTTTCATTAATTTGTTCTTATTTATTTTTTTAAACTCCTACTTTTCTACTTTTTAGCAGTTAAAAAAGAAATTTCGATTTTTGTCGTTCCGATATCCGTTTTTTTTTTTTTGGTCCTTAATTTTTTTTCTGCTTTTAGAAGCTGAATCTTTTATTAATTTGTTCTTTGAACGTCTAAAAAATTGTTTTCCTCTATGGAACTTCGATTCCTTCTTTTCGGAATGTTCTTAAATCCGTACTTTTCAAAATTAAAAAAAAAGAATTTTTCGATTTTGATCTCAATTTTTACTTATTAGAATGCTCTTCATTTCCGATTTTTAGAAGCCGAGATTTTGCTGAATTTGCTTTATTAACGTCTGTAAAATTTCCCTTTCGATTCCTTTTTTTTTTACGGATTGTTTTCCGTTTCCTACTTTTGAAAAGTTAATTTTTCATGGAATTGTTCTCGAAAAGTTAAAAAAGTACCTATTATTTTCAGAAGCTCGTATATTTTCTCAAAGCTCTAATGTTTTCCATTTTTGCTCCTTCGGACAAGACGCCATGTTTTTCCCAGTTGGCCTGAACTCAACTTTGAAAAATGTGCTTGGCGCCATTTTGGCGCGACTTTAAAAAAAATTTCGCCAAGGGGTGGGCTATAATAGGAATTTACCCACTAAGTCTGCAGGATCGTTATTTGCGTGGGAAATAAAAATTGTAAGTGAAAATTATTACAACCAAAATGATAACAACCGTCATCGACCAAAATGAAGAAGAAAGGAGAAAAATGTCTGTGTGTGTGGATATATCCATTCATCATAAGATGTGCCAAAGTGTTCAACTACTACGTTTAAAAAACGGGAAATTTCCCGTCTCGTCTCCATTGCGTAAGAAAAAAAAATTCCCTTGTAAAGCTTCAAGTCTGCATGTTTTGTAAGGATAAGAAATCTTCACCATCAAATATATCTTAAAGAGAAAATCAACCTACAATTCAATCAGCAGTTCGATGCTCAAATGAAAAAAAAATAATAAATCTTTCTAACCTTGAAGTGCGCGAAATGTGTTTTTGGCAAAATTTAGAGTTATGTGAAAAAGTGCAACTCAGCGATTTTTTTCATCATTGATAAGTTTTTCTTTTTTACTCTTGTCATTTTAATTATTTGCTATTAACTTTAAATTGATTGTATATTTTCGCTTACTGGTTTTTAATAATTTATCTTAAAATGTTTAATAACAATATTGTAATTTATATGCCTATTGATAATTTGCAAACAAATCGAAAGTGTTTTTTCTAATAATCTATTTTGATTCAAAATCTTACAATGATTTTAGTTTATGGCTTAGATATTTTGAAAATATTTGTTTTAAAGTCTTCCATATGAAATGGTTTAGTATGGGGTAGTGGTACCATTATAGTTTCTTTATTTAAAGCCCCAGCAAATTTTATGTGTCTGGTTTTACCCCAGAGTTTCTTTCAATATTAAGGGTCTTACCCCATCGTTTATTTTTTTAATTATTCTTTGGTCCCTACCACCATTGTACTGTTATTATGGTTTATTCTAATGTTTTTTCAATATTGTGTAACAAATTTTTATTTTTCGATTGTATTTAAATTAATTGATTGCGCAGTCAACTCCACGTAAATATTATTGTGAATGTTGTTATAAACTTACCATTTTGTGTGTGTGAAAACGTTTCCAGGAATCTCGGTTTTACCTTTTGAAGTTTCGCGTTAAATTTACTTAATGCTACATTTTGGTTTAAAGATAAAATGCATATATTTCATTTGATTGTATTTGAATTTGATATTTAACATGAGAATTGATAACTTTACAGTGTTTTACTGAATTAATACCAAAGTTTTGATATTTTTATTTTGAGAATTTTATGTTGATACAGTTTGATATATTTTTAATGTGGTTTTAAGAAATTTTTGGTTACTATTAGATTTTTTCTTTATTAGCATGATACAATTTATTTGATATGAAAATCAACAACTTTAATGTGTATGAAATAATAATGGTTTTGAGAGCACTTAGGCTGAGAAAATAGTAATAAATAATTAAGCAAATGTTTACATTTAGAAGAAATAATAAGGGTTTTTTTGTAAGGATTGTGCATAGTGGAGTACCTCAAGGGAATAAATACACCTTTGATTGTCAATATACTATTGCCTCCAAACTTATACCTTTGTCATAATAAAAGTAATACATAAAAAAAGTTATAAATAGTTTTTTTAAAAAAATCTCTTTGGTCGACTTGCAATTTCCAGTCTAGGGATATTTATTTTTGAAGTTATTGTGCAACATTTACACGATAAGAAGTAAAACTTGTCTCAAAAATTGTGCAAGGCGTGGGTCATCTTAATTTGTTTCGTTTCACCCTCAGTGCTCTTATATACAATTTCATATAAATTTTTAAGAAATTATTTTTTATATTTCAAGAATTAATATTTTTGAATTCATAGCCAATATTAATAATGTGGTGGATGGTTGTTTCAAAATTTTTACACAATTTATACTTTAGCAAATTTTCGAATATTTTTATGTTAATGTTGAAGTGAAGGGAAATTTTTTTTAAATAATGATAATTTAAAAATTTAATTTTGTACTTAATATTTCTGTAGGATACGGGTGTGGACCAAGGGCCCTGGTGCACACACGCGTCTTGCGGAGGGGGGAAATGTAATAATCCCCATTAATTATTCTTAATAACTTTTAACCAGCCGTCTAACGAGAGGATTTTAAACTACATCCATCCACCCACACAGATCACGTGATTTAAGCTTCCTATATATACCGAGACTCCTGGAGACCAACTTCCTTTTTTCGCTTCTGTATTTTTGTCTGCGTAAACATGTAGCCGGCTGCAGTGTGTTTTTGTGATGTGTTGTCCTTGTCTTGCTTTTATGTGTTCAAGATGGATAATAAACAAGTTTATTCAATCACCAAAAAATGCCTCTTCAATTCCAGCCAAAGCCAACATCGATCGTAATTAATAGTAATCATATAAAGAATACATTCCAACGGCCACGTCTATTACATATATATATATATATATATTATTTATATTTAAGTATAAAAATGGAACAGGATTTAGAGTTTGCTTTTGTTTACTAAACCGTTTCATTTGATTTATCTCATATGGAAAACAAAGGCCCTGTATTAAATATTCACTTGCTACCCTACTTAAGGTATCCGATTACTTGCGACAGCTTTTTTTCAAAATATGGAGTTATGGGGATTTTTTTTTTTTTTTTTTTTTTTTTTTGTGGTTTTTAGATTTACTTAATACGTTTTAAGAAAATATGCTAAAATTAAGAAG
>BMAO01036961.1:0-30786 GCA_019973975.1 Trichonephila clavata
CCAACAGTTGTATGATGAATGCCAAACTCTTCTGCAATTTCTCGACGTTAAATGTGGACTATTTTCCAACACATGGATCGCAAAACATCATTATCGATCTTGGATGGTCGTCCAGATTGATCCCTTTCTTGGAGGCTCAGATTCCCAGAATGAAATTTGCAAAACCATCTTTGACAAGTACGAACAATTGCAATAGCTTTTCCAAATACCTTACATAAATTTTTACATGCAACCGATGCGTTGCTTCCTTTTTGGAATTCATACAAAATGCAGTGTCGTAAATGCACTTTATCTACTGACATGTTTTTCACTTTAAATATCCCTAGCAAATGATGAACGGTAAAAAAAAGACTCCTTTTATATTATAAGCAGCTAAAAAAACACAAAAAAAAATCCGAATGACTCACTAGCCAGTTTTTTTTTATTTACAAGAAAAATCACCTGACTATTTAAAATACGACAGAACTTTCCCTCCGACCCATTAATATCGACATACGCAGAAACAACATTACTTTGCGGTCCACCTAATTTTTTAAGTAAACTTCAGAGTGTATTACTACTATTAAAAAAGAAATACTTTTAGATATAAGACAGCAGTTATTAAACATTCAATCGATGTTGCTCCCTTGTATTTATGTATGACATGGCGGGTCCCTAACATTTTGAACTTCCCTTCCTGACTCTCAACACATCGTTGAGTGATTTAAAAGCTCTTCAATAATTATAACTCTGCAGATGAAGCACAAATACAGAATTTTCAATCATTTTTTTTTCCTTTTAAAAAACAGTAAACATCAAATTAAAAAAATTACGAAGTACTAATTTTATAAATAATTAATGTATTTAACTCAACTAATTAAAATGGGAGCAATTGTACAATGACTGACTTAAAGGTATATTTCGCTCAAGTAAGACTGCGCCGTTGAAACCAAAGGCTAGAGGCTGTGCTCAGATGCAAGTCCATTAAGAAACTATATTAGAGGCAATTATGTTGATATTTGCTCTCTATGAATTAAGTTCTTAATCTTTCACCGTGTTTCTACTTTTTTTAAAAAAAATTAATACGATTGTTTTAGTTTTAAGCAAAATTTGAATTAATATTTTTGATCGAAATACATGTTCCAGTAGAGTTTTTCGTTGATAGTGATATAGTCTCTAATAGGGGCCATATCTATCAGACTTTCTGCCAATCTTTCCAAACAGAGAAAAAGAAAGAAAACTTTTCATTAAATGAGAGACCTTCGCGGACTTCTTAGGAAGAGGAGGGGTACCACGGACACCAGTTTGTGAATCGCAGTTTTAAGGCATTGAAATTCGCTTATAAAATGAATATTTATGTGTATATGAAACGTAATTTTATTGAAACCTAGTTTTATACTTTAGTAGTTACCTCTAAATGGGATGCACATTTTCTTACAGTATATCAACAAAAACACGAAAAATGAAAAGTATATTTTGAAAATGAAAATGAATATAAATATCCTTATCAAATTATGTAGTTAAGAAGAAAGAGCATTTTTGTGAAAAACTTTTTTATTCGACATCAATGTAGAGTTCAGAGAATGATCGGTAAATGCTTATAGTAGCAGTAGAATAAAATAATGCGCACCAATATGACAAGGAGCATATCATCATAGCTTCGAAGTTAATTGTAATTCTGATACAATACCGTATGCCTTTGTGTGACACTAAAAACTAGACGGGGCGTGTCAATACTTCCTTACGAACTCCAAATTTCATTAGTTCAGTCAAAATCAATTTTCAAAAAGGGAGCAGTCTCTAGCTAAATCTGCCAATTAATTAAAATCTTTAAATAGCTTTGATTCGATGTTTTTTTAATTAAAAACTCAATTCGAATCTTTTAAAAAATTCTCTTTTTAGATAATGATCTATATTAGCAATTTTTACTTCCATACTAAAAACAAAAAGTTCAAATTTGATTTGGTATATGTGAAAGAATGTTTTGATTTTCTACGAAAAGAAAGAAGTATGATATTTTTGTTTATTATTTCAAAAGAGAAACTCATTTCACATTTTCAGTCTCTAAGTAAGTTGAACTAATTTTACTTATACAATAAAACACTCACAGTGAATTTTAAATAATTCATTTTTAAAAATAAATCACGGAAATTTGCCGATTATTTCCTGCCATAATAACTAACGACATTAAATATACTTAACCGCAAATAGAAGCAACATTTGTTTTGTTTACTGTGAATTTGAAAATTGTGAACCAGGTTCTTGGGTATAGTTTAAATATCTTCTTATTGATAAACTACGGATTCTTGATTTTATTTCAAGCTGTATGAGATGACTTTAAAACTCTTCATACCCACCTAAATTCACCCTGCAATACAGCGGATCTTTAGTAGAAGCAGAATTCCATCGAATGTGGATCGACTCCTACAGTGCGCGCTGTAAGATGTAGAGAGAACACAACTTATCAACTCCTACCATCTCGACCCTTCTTTGGATGTTGCTAAACGAAACATTTTGCACCTTCTATTTTACAAAATAAGAGCACATATTGCGATGCGACAGTCACTTAAAATTCTATTTTAATACTGAACCGGTCTCGTGAACCGAAACCTGTCGAGAACATAAGTAATGACGTATATATAATCATGATTGAATTGAAAATCTAATTAAAATTTATTAGCAGTTTTTAAAAATTTTTAGTGGTTATCCATGCAAACAAATGGCAGCTCTGACTTCCTGTTGTTTCAAAATGTCTAAATTGTGCATCGTAAGAAAGAAAATGTTTATGATTTCTTAAAACAATTACTTTTAATTGGATTGCTATACAGATGTGGGTGCCTATCTGGAGAATGGTGCATCGGGGGTCTTTAGACTTGACGAATGGATCCTATTGAGTACCCTACACGTTCACCTGATTTATTGTTCCTGGCTTTTACTTATGGGGTTACCTTAAGAATATTTTGAACAGCAAGAAATCGTGCACACTGTAGGAACAGTGCTATGAAATTGAAACGTCCATTTATGCAACTCCTGTAGCTAATCTGAGACATGCAAAACATTACAGTTATTTTTTAAGAAATCTTTTATTTTCGATATGCTCGCACTTTCCTTGTAGTGGTATTACGGTCCCCCGGGGAGCGCGCCCCATAGTTTGAGAAACGCTGCAGTAGATAATGCTCAACCTAAATAAAATATTTTGTTTAGAAAAGTATTGAAAAAAAGTAGTTCGTTAAGGAAAATATCACTTTCTCCCTTTGAAAGTAATCACCATGTTTAATGCGTTTTCATGTGCACTTTCATTCTCTCTCATATCTGTAAAATCTAAATAGGATTAAAATTATTTTTGTGTCGGAATACGCATTGCTTATTCATAGACGTACCATAGGCAACCCTTTAAGCATTATAGCACACTGATGCTTGACCTATATTGCTGTATAGCGTGATCTTATTACCTATAAAAAATACAGTTTTTTTTTTTAATTTATAGCTCCAATTTTACGATGTTGTTAATATCTATAAACACTGATGATGGAAGGTTAACTATTTCAAATAAAATACATTGTAACATTTAAATTAAGTGATTTTCAAGTAGTTAAATTTTCATACATTTTTTCTCTTGTTTTTTTTTTTTTTTGCTTACATTGATTAAAATGTAATGGCTATCGGGCAACAAATGTAACCGTGATATACTTTGATTCAAAATTAAATATACATAATGTATACGGGATTTCTTGAGCAGCATACTTTTTTCCCTTTTTTTTTGTTTATATTGATTAAAATGTAATGGCTATCGGGCAACAAATGTAACCGTGATATACTTTGATTCAAAATTAAATATACATAATGTATACGGATTTCTTGAGCAGCATACTTTTTTCCCTTTTTTTTTTGCTTATATTGATTAAAATGTAATGGCTATCGGGCAACAAATGTAACCGTGATATACTTTGATTCAAAATTAAATATACATAATGTATACGGATTTCTTGAGCATACTTTTTTTTTTTTTTTTGCTTATATTAATTAAAATGTAATGGCTATCGGGCAACAAATGTAACCGTGATATACTTTGATTCAAAATTAAATATACATAATGTATACGGGATTTCTTGAGCAGCATACCTTTTTTCCCTTGTTTTTTTGCTTATATTGATTAAAATGTAATGGCTATCGGGCAACAAATGTAACCGTGATATACTTTGATTCAAAATTAAATATACATAATGTATACGGATTTCTTGAGCAGCATACCTTTTTTTCCCTTGTTTTTTTGCTTATATTGATTAAAATGTAATGGCTATCGGGCAACAAATGTAACCGTGATATACTTTGATTCAAAATTAAATATACATAATGTATACGGGATTTCTTGAGCAGCATACCTTTTTTTCCCTTTTTTTTTTGCTTATATTGATTAAAATGTAATGGCTATCGGGCAACAAATGTAACCGTGATATACTTTGATTCAAAATTAAATATACATAATGTATAAGGGATTTCTTGAGCAGCATACCTTTTTTTCCCTTGTTTTTTCGCTCATTTTGATTAAAATGTAATGGCTATCGGGCAACAAATGTAACGTGATATATTTTGATTCAAATTAAATATACATAATGTATACGTGATTTCTTGAGCAGCATACCTTTTTTAGATAAAAATTTCAGAACTATGTCAAATATCCAGAAACTATACCTGTAGTTTTGAGATAAGAAATGTATATATAAGCCACTATATATATATATATGTATATATATATATATATGTATATATTTCAAAAATATACTAAAAATAGTTATATACCTAAGATAACTATCGTCATAATAGAAAAGATTTAGCCACAGAAATATATATATGTATATATATATATATATATATACCAATATAAAAACTATATTTATATTAAAATGTTTATTTATTTTTTAAATTCATTAAAGTGAATGAAAATACTTATACTTTAGGATGTCTATTTCTTATTTTAATAAATGTTAAATAATACATAATATATGTACACTTTTATTATTTTTTATTTATGTTGAACAAATCACATTAAATTTTATGTTCTTTATTTTTATGTTAAGAAATATCGTTAAATGATGCAAAACTAATGTGTAATAAAACAGTAAATCTATATTCTTGACCTCTATTCTCTAACTACGCATGCATTATCGAGTAAAAAGTATTTTTTCCTTCTGAGTTTCACGCAAATTCATATTATTAGATTGGTTTGGCACGTAACAGCTAAGAGGTTTCCGACCCCTGCGTCATATTGTGAGATCGGATATGGGGAAACATTATAATCTTCAGTTATTAGCAAGTAAGATTTTATTCTTCCTGCAGAAATATTGAGGTTTTTGGTCAAAAAATATCATTAGCAGGACAGATAATTTACTCTTTAATTTGAAGAAATATACAGTATGGGAACATCGATAGCTTGAAGAACAATATAGCGAGGCTGCTTAGTGTGAGAAAAATTGTTCTGAGACGGTTAAAATGATGTGTAAGACACTGATTTTGACGTCGAAGGCATCGATTGGAGTGGATGATTATTGAAGGAAGATTCATAGAAGATTCAGTTGAAGGAAGAACTTGTAATTGCATTAGGATGATCACATGTAGTTTTGTGAAGGATCTATCTTCCGAGCAGGTCCGCTGTTAGAAAACGGCATTTAATAGAAGGAGGAACTTTGACAAAATTGTGATTCTTGTGATATTGCTTATATTACTGTGTAAGGATTGCAGTGAGCCACTTAGATCTGTGCTACGTTCTCACATACGAAAAACGAGAGCTTTGCATATTTCTTTTTTTACCTATCGCACTTATAAGTGCACAAAAAAATTCTATTTACATTTTGTAAACAAAACATAAATTTTTGAAAAATTATATTCTTAGAAAATTTTTATGAGAAAAATATTTTTTAATATAATTTAGACAAAAATTAAAACCAGGAATTAGTTATTTTAATCCCGGGATTTTCAGAGTGGAAAAAACACCGGGATCCCGGGGTTGAAAATCATACTAGATATCTTCCAAAAATTCTAATGGGCTCTGTCCAAGTTAGCTGACACCAGACATCCTGAGAGTTGGAGAAATGTCCGTTTCTTGACCCTACTCACGATTGGGAGAACATTATAGAAGAAAATAAGAGAAAACATATGAAAATTTCACAGTTTAACATACACACCCGCCTCGAACCCTTCAAGGTTCAACACGTAAGAAACCTGACATTAAACGTATACAGTGCAAGAAAAGTAAATAAGATACATTAAATGTAATACCAGATTCTCAATAGTTTGAAAAATTTTTTCATGATGTAATTCCGACAAAAATTAAATCCCGTGAATTCAGAATCCCGCGGCTGCAAACCCTAGTAGTGTGGTTTCACCGTGTAATTTCGTAGGAAAATAGGGATAAATTATACCCTATTTTACTCGTTGATAATTTGGTTTTCCATTGATAAAATAATTTTTAAAATTGGTTTAGTGGTTTAGGCGTGAAAGCGTAACAAACAAACTTTCGCATTTATAATGTTATTATGATTAGAAAAACTATTGCTTAAATATGACAGAAAAATATAAATAAATAAAGAAAAATAAGATTAAAACTATCCGTAAAACTTATTAATTTTTTGTTACTTGAATTGCTTTTTCTTTATGTGAAGCCCTCATTTATTATTTTTAAAAAGTGCATCCGAAACAACTGATGCTCTACTTAATTGAACAGTTAGTTAACTACCATAAAAAAATTATGGCACGTGTAAGCATATTATCATGTGCGCGTAACACTATGTCTCGTGGAGAGCTTCGGTCGACAGTAACCAAAACAACGACATCATTTGTTCAGTTTTCATTCAATTTGGCGTTGAGATTGGAGTTCAATTTGATGTTCACCCGTATAGTTCCTGTTTCCGAATGAATATGGGAATAAAGCATACCCTATGTTACTCACTGCTAATGTAGCTTTCCATTAGTGAAAGAATTTTTAAAATCGATTCAGCGGCTAGACGTGAAAGCGTAACAAATAACCAAACTTACATTCACATTTATAATATTATTAGGATATAAAAAGCTTCTCGCAATGGCAATGACAATGACAATATATCTTTTGTACGGTTTTCTGAGAAACTAACTAAGGTTTTCTGAAAAATTACGTTTTTTATGTTAAATAAACCTTTATCTTTATACTCAAGTGAAATTTTAAAAATAAACTGTCGAGTTTATTTAAAAAAAAAAAAACGATAAGTTTTGTATAACATAGGAGTTTAATAAAAAATGTAATTTTTTGTTACAACATGTGTTTTCAAGCTAAATGCTTTAGAAATATTTCAAAAATTTCACTTCAATATTTACAAGTATATATATTGATGCATACAGTATATTTAGCTATTACAAAAAATTTTAAAAATAAAACTTGAGAAAACAGTAATTTTTTTAAAAAAATTTACCTTATCAATATAAGTTCAACTTGTTGATCTTTGAATGGTACTCCACAAATATTTTTTGTAATCTATTAGTTTATAATTCAAATAAATTTAAATCACTCCAAACATTTAACGACAATTTCCGCTCCAAAATGTAACGGTTAAAGATGCAGTTATCTAAAGTTAATTGTGTGTATGCAATTTCTTTGTAATTTTTTCAGAACATTTAAAAAGCAAATATCTGTCAAAAGCGTGTGTGGCATGTCAGGTGATGATTTTTTAAAAGTCATTTTAACATACTTCTAATTTAAAATATGACATTATGTGTTACTTCTTTATAGAAAGGCCATAAAATTGCAGATTTCAGAAATATCAAAAACTCAAAATCAGTAAGTTGAGGAATAATTTTCGTTTCTTGCAAACTAGATCAAAAATATTGTCATCAGTATATGTGTCACAGATATGTCTCATACTACTGTTCACTTCGGTTAAAATGAAGAATTTCGTTTATTAGCAGCATCAGTTGGGTTTTTTTCATTACAAAGTCTGCTTTTAACGGCTGCTTTTTTATTTTTATCATTTTTTTTCCAAAGTTGCTTGTAAAATTCTATATATTCTGCTGCACAAAATTTATGATTACGTTTAAATTTTAATGAACACTCAATGTCAGGATCATGAGTAAAAAAATGTTATTTCATATTTGCAATAAATTCCAATTCATAGCGAATTGCATCAGCTGTTATTAACGGAACTTTAACTTCGTCCTTATCGACTTCTTTATTAGAATATAAAAATGGTCATAAACTCAAGCAAACTGTTCACATTATAATGGAACTAAAGGGGAGAATTATATGAGGCATTTCGCTTTTGTGAGTATATTTCACATGTGATGCAACCGATCTCAAATTTGTTTTTCCTATTCAGTCTCATAACAAATTATGAAACTTTTGTATCACATGTGATACAAGGGAACAGAAGAGATAAAGATCGTGAAAATTAAGTTCCATATGAATTGGAGGCCAGTTGCAGAAGAATTGCAGGCTGATTTCCACATGTGAAACACTGGTTCCCGTGTTTAAAGGAAAATGGTTTTTTGCATCACTTTGCAACTTGTTAGGTCAAATTAATTCAGTACAACAAGCCACATTTGAAAAAATCTTGGGAACTAAGTGGCCTTGCTTGAACGGCTGAATATTTATGAAAATAACTCATGTTGTGCATTTGGTGGTATCAACTTGCTATCGAGGTCTATGAGTTTCTCATTAAATTACCGATTAGCCGTTACTGAGTCTCTATACAGAACACAATTAATTAGATACAACTCAGCACAATGAAAAATGCGAACAATGCTACTAGTAACTCGACAAGAATTTTCTCCTACTTGATAAATAGCGTCTAAAAGATGAGGTTGTAGTTATTTTTCAAATGCGATGAACGTATTTTTACAGTATTGCAACTAAAAATACAAAAAGTTAAATGTAATTATAAAATTAAAATGAATAAATATCCTGATCAAATTAAGTTGTTGAAAATGGAGAGCATTTTTGTGAACTTTTTTTTTATTCGACATTGAAGTACACTTTGCAAAATGCTTGGTAATTGCAGCAGAATATAAGAATAGGAACCAATGTGACAAGTAACATAGCGTTATAACTTCCGAAGTTATTGCAAGATCTTAACATTGCTATACTACCGTATGGTTCTGTATGACACTGATGGTATGTATGATAGAATGTTTTGATTTTCTACGAAAAGAAGAAATAGATCAGTTTTTTTTCCTTTGTTATATCAAAAGGAAAGTAATTTCTCTCTCACAGTTTCAGTCTCTATGTATGTTGAATCAAATTTATTCATCGAACAAAAAACTTACACTTAATTTTTAGCAATCATTTTTAAAAATAAATCATGGAATTTGCCGGTTATTTCTAAGCCAATTTGCTTGATGGACAATACAAGCAACCTTTGATTTGCTTACTGCAGATTTAAAAAATGTGATACATAATGTATTAAATAACTTATAATTGATTAACTCTTATTTCTTCATTTTATTTCCATCCGACGAGAGATGACTTTAAAATTCTTAAGATCAAGATTACATTTGCCTTGCTGTACAACGAATCTTTAGTTGAATGATAATTCTCTAGAATGGATCGACTACAGCGAGTTGTGTAGAACATATTTAATCAGCTACTACAATCTTAACTCTATTTTGGATGTTGCAAAACCATAACAAAGTAACACCTACTACTTAGACAAATAAAAGGACAAATGTTAACGAACAGACATTCACTTAAATTTCTGCTTTATTTATCTGGGGTTCTAGGAATTGAAACCTCTCAAGAAAACCAAAGTATTTACAAATGAGTTCAAACGAATCTACTAAAAATTTCAATCAACTTATTTGTAAATTTTTAAATTTTCAGGTGGTTACCATTCTGACAAATTTAAGCCCTGACTTTCAGTGCTTTGGAAAGGTTTGAAATGTTTATCGTGAAAAGAAAAGTATCATCCTTTTTTACAAAAAAGAATGACTTTAATTGGACTGTTTCAAATATATCTCTAATTAATAAAATAATCAGAATTATTTAAATTGCAATTTAAAAACTATTCAGTATTTAATAGACTTATCTTTTTTATTATGTTTAGATTTCATTTGTAAACATTTTCACTTGTAAACATTTTTCAAGCCAACAATTTATAAATAGTACTCAACTTAAGATACTAATTTCTTTAAAAATCTTCATAAGTACATACGTTGAAATAACCATTTACAGAATTATCATCAATCTGATAAAGCAATGAAAATAGAAATAAAACAGGGCTGTAGAGTCAAAAGTAAGACAACCTAAAGATTTCTGTAGCAAACTTTAAATTTTAGGAGCTGGGATTGCTGAGCTTAAGGCCAAGCAAATCTTCCTTGTAATTTGCCTACACTTCTGGGTATGTAAGTAAACGAAATTAGATTAAGAATAAGCTATGAACATTATTAAGAATTATAATCATACATTTTAAAACAAAAGTACTGAAATTAATAAAAGCAAGTTGCTGATTTTTATATCAAATAAATATTAAGTTTACGAACATAAACAAGACAAAATAATAAATAGACAAATGACATACCTTTCAAGAAATAATTCTGTAAAAATGAGTTCACATAGTGTACATCTTTTAAGAAAATTAATAGTTATAAAAATAGCTTCACACACAAACACAACCACTTGAAATTGTAATATTGCATGTTTAAAGAAATTTGTTTTTCCGTTTTGAATCACTTTATAAATTTTTGCTCATAATTTTGATTTCAGATGATTGGTCTTCCTTTATGAGTTTAGGTAATCACATACAACAAATCTCCTCAGCAGTAAACTTAAAAAGAGATTTTTATATCGCGGTTGTAGTAGATTGTTGCTCAGTTTTGCAACCCCCCCCTTCGATTCTTCATTGTTGTATCTAGCCCTTCTTGGCTCATTTAGTTTTCTGGATGACGGATCGAAAAATGTCATTTCTTTATGCTAATTTTTAAAAATACGTATCTTTTTAAACATAAAAGCGCTATTCGCATCAGAAATTTCCTAAACATTAATGTAAAAAAATCTACTTAAATAAATCAGTAATTTATGTGCACAGATTTGTAGGACAGAAACATTAGAGTCGCTCCTCAATAAATAGAAATATAAAGCTTAGAATACCCAGGTCTGATCTCGAACTACTAATTTTATTTAAATTACATTTTATTAAATTTTATTAAATCATTTACATAAATGATTACGAAATTACTAAACAAAATTTCATCGTGTATGATAAATTCGAAAACACGGTACTGCATGTACTGCAACATCTCAATCGCGACAGTAGAATCGTGTTTCTGTTCTTCCCTTCTTCCCTTCCCTGTCATCCTCTCAGCACCAAATAATATAATGTCTTGTTGGATCAGTGTTCTTTGTTGGGGGAATGTAGTAAGCAAAAGGTCTTTAGGATAAGAGTGAAGGGGAGTACTCTGCAGAAAGAAGTCCTATTTTGCCTAAAATTCCTCTGTGTGGTAACTTTAAATCATTCGAAACCATAAAAAACATATGTGAAGTCATTCGAGACAGACTGATTCAGCAGTGAAAATTTTCACAAAGCCCCAGGTACACTCGAGATGAAACATTATGATATGTTTTGAGATACAAGCTCAGCTAAGAAAACAAGGGATGGAATTAATTACTGTTAGAAATATGAGCTGAATTTTGTTTTTTCCACATAAATAGTTAAAAATAGTTTTTCCATTTAGCATTAAATAAAAAAAATATATTTATTTTAAGTAAACATCAGAGTATTACCAATTCTTTTAACAGAAATGCCTTAAGACAGAGGTTATTAAATTTTCAAATGTCACGGCTTCCTTCTATATATCAGCTTGCCATGGCAGAACCCTAAGAGTTTGAACAGAACTCCCGAATTTCCAATATATGTCGGAGTGATTTAAAGTTCCGTTAATATTCATAATGTTACTCCGGCTACTTATACAAACTTTTAAAACTATCTTTTTTTTCCTTTAAAAAAAGAGTAATCCAAGTAACACGACGCAGAAAAGTGAAGAGGGAAATTGAATATGAAGAATTTCAAAATTATTGTAGAAAAAGAAATTAAAATAAGCGAAAGCAGTAAAAAATTAAAATTAAATAAATAAATCATTTGAGGCTGAAAGAAACGACTTCATTATGGAAAGTGAAGAAATTTAGGAAATCATTTATTAAAAATAAAACTGCGGAAATTAGCTATTCACTACATTAAAAAAGTATTCCGCATGACAGAGTTGAAATTCAACACGCAATTTATTTTTTGGATTTATTTTAAGGAAAAGTTATTCAGTCCTTACCATATTTATTACAATACGCACTGTGCGAAATCAGTAAAATTTTAACTAAATTACGAAAAAAGAAATTCAATCCCTTAAAAAAATGAATTTGACCAAAAGAGCGAAGACTAGATTTTGGTATTTTACTATCTCGAATATGGCATGGAACCTTAAAAGCCTGAAGAATTGAAGTGACTTCTGATTGTAAGGATTTAAATATTTTGTTCCTATTTAATTAGATAAATTTAACGGCATATACAGCCTTCTCAATAGCTTTATTACTTTCATTTAAACTTATGTTTATGAAATAATAAAATATACTTCTACTGAGATACATTAAAAGCTTTTTCTCATTTAAAACTGTCTAAAAATAATTAAAAACAAGTTCAAACACACTAATACTTTACGATAGAGAATCGATTAAAACATTAAAGTCTTTCTGAGTAAAAACGGTAGAATCTGACGTTTTCATTATGTCAATATAAATTTACCTTGTCTTAGGAAACCGTCGTCGCTTTGGAAGCTAACGTGTTTATTGTGTCCATTTACTTTTACCCCGTTTTTGAAGACCATCTTCATTTAGAATATTAATTCGAAGCTTTACCGTTTCTTTGGAGACCGTTCTCAATTAGGATGCTGACTCATAGCTTTATCGTGTCTTTGGAGACCGTCCTCATTCAGGATGCTGACTCATAGCTTTGCCCTGTCTTTGGAGACCGTCCTCATTTAGGATGCTAACTCGTTACATTACTCTGTCTTGGAAACTGTCCTCGCTTGTGAAGCTCACGTTTATATTGCAGCCTAATAGCTTTACCATGCCTTTGGACACCATCATTCATTACAGATACTGATGCTCAGCTTTACCCTGTATCAGGAAACTGTCCTTGCTCTGGAAACTGGTATATAGCTTTATTTTGTCTACAGACATCGTCTTCATTTAGATGACTGACGTATTTGTAGTGTCTATAAATCATTACTCTGCTTTCGTTCACCTTTTTCGCTTAAGAGAGAAGCTGACGTTTTTATTGCATTAAAATCACTATAATTTGTCTTCGGATATCGTTTGCGAATGAATTAATGAATAATTTTTTGTTCATTTTATTAATAAAAATATGCTCATATTATCTTTCAGTAAATAAATTGTTTTGATACACCACAGTAACCACGTTTGTGAAAAAATATCTTAATGTCTTATAATTTTCCATTTTTTTATTGGCAATTTAAAATCTGTTTCGAATAATAATTTAAGCCAATTATTAAATCCTTATTTATAACAAATATATATCTCGACAAAATGTTATCCTTAGGAAATATCTGCAATAAAATTGCAACAATAATTTTTTCCCTTTTATTATAAAAGCATCTTAAGTATTTCTAAAAATAGATATGTTATTAATCCCAGTAAAAATTTCTTCACTTTTGACTCTTCCAAATAATTTGATAGAATTTGGAATATGACTGCATATAACTTTAACAGAGCTAGGCTTTGCCATTTTATCAAAAAAGGCATATATATATATATATATATATATATTTATATAAATATCTCTGAAAGAAAATATGCAAGGGATGACGTCACTTGGAGCCCGAACAATATTATTAGCGATATATATATGTAATGACTTCTTCTAACTCTCCTTAACTGTACCCCGTGAAATTATTTCCTAGTTCTTTCGCCTAAGACTGTTGTAATCTTAATCTAATTGTACGAGCGCATAATCTTAATCTTAATCTAATTGCTCCCGCTCATTTGCAACCAATCACGACTCCTGTTTTAAAAGAGTCGTACGACCTTCACCGCCACTATAAAAACTCTGAACACACGGTCACGCGCGCTTCTTCTCTTCTTGTCATCATGTAGTGTGTTGCAGCTAATATGTGTGTGTATCGTCCTTTGCTTTATGTGTTCAAGATGTGAAATAAAAAGTTTAATTAACCACAAGAATGCCACTGTAAGCTCCATTCAAAAAATCCATCATTACAACATCGTCGTATTACAGAAGCCGGCAGGACATTTTCCTGTGCGGGAAAGAAGGCACTTGCCACGCCCTGAAGTGAAAATTCTACAAAAGAAATGTGAACGAATCGAGTCCTCGGAAGGGTATTCCCCTTTTCGCCTGATAACAAGTACGGGGAAATTCCCGTTACTTCTGTGCTTCAGCGTTGTAAAAAAGAAAAGAAAATCGTAAGATGTGAAAAAGTGTTCCATTCGTCAAATTCTTCACAGTGCAAAAATCTCAAATTTTTTGGTGTACAAAAATGGCCATCATCGATCTTTTTCTTTTTCAAATTTTCAAATATTTAATATTGCATATTTTGTGTTGATTTTTTTTCACTTTAAATTTATTTTAATTATTATTTATTTGGCATATTTTTAATAGCATTGCAATGCTTGTTTTAAGTTTGATAAAACAATATTTATTTAAGTAAGAAATTTAAGTTTTTTTTCATGTTTGATATTTGAATATTGATTATGACTAATATTAGTAATTGCAAAATTTTGATTTGTGTTGAATTTTTTTCATACTTGATTTTGAACATTGATTATTAGTAACTGCAAAATTTTGTTTTGTGTTGATTTTTAATTTTAAATTTTTGGTATTTTTATTTTGTACTTCAAAATTTTGAAGAATTATTTAAAATTTTAATTTTTATATGATTCTCAGATCGGGCTTTAAAATGGAAACTAATAATCAACCCAATTTAGCTGTAATTAGTAATACGAATCAAATTTCCAGTGAACCCTTTTTAATTGCATTTGACCCCGAAAATGGAATGAGAATAGAAGCGTGGTTAGAGTATTTTAATAATGCATGTAAAATTAGTAGTAAAGACAATGATTTGAAAATGCTTAATATCTCTAAATACCTTAAAGGTTCTGCTCTAACCCATTATATTAATTCTTGCCTTAATATTTCTAATTTTGATGATCTGTGTAATATCCTTATTGAAAATTTCTTAAAACCTAACATAATAAATTTATCAGATTTCTCTCAACACCAGCTATGAAATAATTTAGATCAATATTTTCACCAGAAACTAAATTGTAATAGACAATTAGGTCTATCTCCCCAACTCATTTTGGAAGGACTGACTGATGGAAAATGCTCACCAATATTAAACAATTAATGACCATTAACCCTCCCACCTCACCTACAGAATGGCTCATGGTAGCTACCCGCCTAATGAAAACACAAGCAACTAAACCAGAACCAAATAGTTATAGACCAACACAAAATACTTACAGACCTCCCAATAACTCTTTTAGACCAAATTTTCAAAATTTTAACAGAATGCGTCCCCAACATCTCCCAAATCATCAGGCTCACAATTTTGTCAATCGAGGATTTAGACCCAACCACCACACACATTTTCAAAATGGAATGCCACCAACACCATGTAGTTTTTGTACTCGACAAGGCATTCTCAATGCTTACCATTGAAAGCAGCAATGTCCATTTAATCAAACCAAATTAAGACAAACCCCATGTAATTGTGACTCATCGTTGGCTACTAACACTGCTTCTCAGAGCTCGGGGAACCCTGTTAGTAATCAACAAACCCCAAACCAGAGACAACACCCTTCTACATAGGCCCCTGGCCCAGAATATTGACAATTAAAAGTGTCCGGACACGTCTCACCATTGCCAAGCCTAGCTAACTTGGACAATTTACCTTTTACAGGAAAAAATAATGTAAATATTGTTATTGACACTGGATCCACTTTATCTTTAATTTCTGCAGATATTGTAAATAAACTTAAACTAACGAAACAAAGAACTAGGCCTATACATATTAATCAATCCCATTGCAATTTTCAATTAAATCAACTATGCAAAGCTTTCTTAAGAATAGGACAAATTGAACGAAATATAAATCTGTATATTATTAAAAGTAGTTTACCTTATGTTATCCTAGGACTACCAGAGTGTAGCCAATACAAATTTATGATAGATTGTGAATATAACCAATTGTTACAAAATGGACAAATTATTGTAAATAACTCGAGCAAAATCAACAAACAAATGTCTTTACACATACAGGAAAATGTAAACAAACCTAAATCTAATCAGGAAGATTTAGTCAATACCTCTGAGGAAATTTTATCACCTCTGATTGTTAAAGAACTATCTCCTAACCTGGTGCAACTTATTTCAGAATATTCCCATGTTTTTTCAAAAAATAAATATGATGTAGGTAAAATAAGAATGGAACACCCTAGAATTAATTTAACATCAGATCTCCCAATTTCTCAGAGAGCATACAGAACATCAGCTACTTCAGAAGCTGAGATTAATAAACAAATTCAACATTTACTAGCTGCAGGTTTAATTAAGGAATCAACTAGTAGTTATTCTTCCCCTGTTACTTTGGCTTATAAAAGAGATGAAAAACAAAAAACAAGACTATGCATTGACTACAGAAAACTGAATGCAATTTGTAAAACAGATGCAGAACCCTTACCTCGAATAGACTCCCTGCTAGATAAATTAAATAATGCTAAAAAATTTTCTACTCTTGACGTTGCAAGTGGTTACTGGTACATTCCTCTTCACGATAAAGATAAAGAAAAATTAGCTTTTATTACAACTAAAGGTTTATATGAATTTCAAATTCTCCCTTTTGGTTTTCGAAATGCCCCTGCAATTTTTAATCGCATTATTCGTAAAATTCTAACTGAACATAAATGTTCAAATTTTGCTTGTCACTATTTTGATGATATAGTTAATTTTTCAAATTATTTAGAGGAGCACTATGCTCATTTAAGAAAAGTATTCAAAATTTGTGAGGAGGAAAACATTAAACTAAAATTCTCAAAATGTGTTTTTGCAAAAAATAAAATAAATTTTTTAGGCTATAAAATTAAAGAAGGTTGCATTACACCAGATAATCAAAATATTGAAACTATTAAAAAATTACAGCCCCCTAAAAATGTTAAACAACTTCAAAGTTTTCTTGGTTCTGTAAATGTTTATAACAAATTCATTGATTCATATGCTAAAATTAGAGAACCTTTAAATCAACTCTTAAAGAAAGATAAACAATGGAATTGGACTGCTGAATGTCAAACAGCCTTTGAATTGTTAAAAAATAAATTAGCAACTAAACCTGTATTACAATTATATGATCCTAAATTACCTCTTCATGTGTTCTGTGATGTTTCTCAAAGTGCAATTGGTGCAGTTTTAAAACAGCCAGATAATTCTGGTACTCTTCACCCAATATCTTATCATTCTAGAACTTTACGTGACTATGAAAAAAATTATTCTATCACAGAATTGGAATGTTTAGCCATAGTAGATGCTCTTGATAAGTTTTATTATTATTTACATGTAGGAAAGGAGTGCAAGTTTTCTTTTAATTCTTTTGATTTTTATTGTAAGAGATGGCACCACTAATCGAAACCACGTGAGTTTTAGCTGCGCGATACGATGAGGTCATGTATTTATAAAGGGGCAGAAGTGAAAAACTGAGAGTTGCACCAAAGCGTGAACGAAGGCAGGTCAGAGGAAATCGGTCTCTCCGTTGTTTTGAGAAAGAGTACGTGTTTTCGGAATTAGTATGGTGCTATCTCGAATTATTTAAAACCCCTTGTAAATAGTAAATTTTTTTGTTGTGTTATTAATAAATTAGGTTATTTTAACTCTGCGTGCTTATTTTAACATTAAAATCGAACCTTCCCCTAGACGCCGTCTCACAAATTGGGGGTTCGACCGAGAATTTTTTAAACTATTCAAAGTTTTATCTAAGAACATTTTTTAAAAGTTTTACCTCCTCATCGATTTTTGATTTCCTGAGCGGTACATAGACCTTGCCTTGCATCGAATAGAGACCCGGCGAAGCCTTCAGCTGGATAAGAAATTTTACGAGTGATACGGAAGTCTTACGAGCGATACGGAAATACTTCAGCGAGAACAGTCAACAGGAAAAAGGAGTCCATTGACTTGGTTAGAAACACGGAATCTTGGCGAATTTCCACGTCAGCTACAGTCAACCAAAACTGGAAGCCCAGCGACTCAACGAGATACTGAACGAATTGAACGGGATTACCTTGATCATTGAGGTCAACACTGACGAGAGAACCTTTGGAACTGCATCGAATTGCGAGTTATCAATACGAAACAAGATTTCCTGTGCCATTGAGGTCAACGTAAAGTGTCTTCAGAATTACATTGAATTGTACTAGTATCCTTTTTTTTGGTATTGTGTGAGAAATAGGCGAAAATTATATAAATGAATGATTTTGTGTGTATATTTCCTGTTCTGTGAATCTGAAATTGAATTTTGAAGTACTAGGTACTATTATTGGTTAAATTGCAGACATAGATATTTGATGTTCTTTTAGTTTTGGATTAATAACTGAGTACTTTCCGTGTTTTTTCTTAGTAATCTATTTTTGATAAATGAGATGAACGCGTTGTTTTTTTTAATAAAAAATAAAATTGATATTAACTGTAATACTGTTATGTTTTGTAAAAGGATTTAAGTTCCGGGAATTCTTTAAAAAGTCCATTTTTGTCTATAATTGTTTATAATTGATAATTGCATCTTATTTAAATTATCTTTTGTTTCTTTTTAAGTGAGTAAACTTTTTGCGTGTCATTTTAATGGTTTTGTCTCATTTAACTTGGGTAAAAATTTAAGTTGTTCTCTGGGTCACCATTCTGAGTATAAAAATGGCATTCTTACTCGCGAAAAGGAAAGAGGATTTGGTGTCACTCGCCGAGGATTTGGATCTTACTATCGAAGCAGGTATCACAAAATTGAAGTTAAAGGAGCTGATCGTAAAAAGCCCAGATTACGTTGAGGACGATGTTAAAAAGATGCTTGATAGTATAATGGAGGAACGTACAGAAAGAGAAGAGAGAGAAAGGGATGAGAGAGAGAGGGCTGAGAGAGAGGATATGCGAATGGATGAGAGAGAAAGACGAGATTACGAATTAGAGAAGTTGCGAATACAAGCGCAACAGACTGCCGGTACGCCGAATAACACCGAAAATGTTCAAGCATCGAATAAACTGTTTCGCGAAACTTTTCATAAGTTTAATATGAAGGAAGATATTGGTTTGAATCTTACCTTATTTGAGCGTCATGCAGAACTAACTTTCTTACCGAAAAAAGATTGGGTTCAAAAACTTATAGGTTTAATACCCGTCGAAATTGCCCATCTGATCGCAAGAGAACCAACTGATATGTGTAATGATTACGATCATGTAAAAGATTTACTCTTACAAAGATTTAAATTATCTCCGGAAAAATTTCGTCAGTTATTTTTGTTTCACCAAAATTCCGATGAACGAACATGGCAAGATTTTCAACACGAATTACAGACGTATTTTGATGGATGGACTTTGGGCTTAAAAGTTAACACCTACAATCAATTACGAGAATTAATCATAGACGATCAAATGAAGAAGAGGGCGCCGTACGATTTTCAGGAACACTTTTTGGACGAATGGTCTACTATTAACTCATCTATTGAGCTAGCGAAAAAATTTGAAGATTATGAGGACGTCCGAAGAACTATAGGGCCAAAGCAGTTAAACTCATTTGCTAAGCGATCGAACAATAACGATAATTGTTCTCAAAGGCAAGAACGTTTTCACCTTGGAAATAATTGGAATTTTTATCTCCGATTAATATTAATTTTGCAGAGGCCGATATTTTATTGTATGGTATGTAAAATCACTGAGGTCAGTGATTCCCAGGATGGCCGAACTTGTAGGAAAGGAGTGCAAGTTTTCTTTTACTTCTTTTGATTTTTATTGTAAGAGATGGCACCACTAAACGAAACCACGTGAGTTTTAGCTGCGCGATACGATGAGGTCATGTATTTATAAAGGGGCAGAAAAGAAAAACTGAGAGTTGCACCAAAGCGTGAACGAAGACAGGTCAGAGAAAATCGGTCTCTCCGTTGTTTTGAGAAAGAGTTCGTGTTTTCGGAATTAGTATGGTGCTATCTCGAATTATTTAAAACCCCTTGTAAATAGTAAATGTTTTAGTTGTGTTATTAATAAATTATGTTATTTTAACTCTGCGTGCTTATTTTAACATTAAAATCGAACCTTCCCCTAGACGCCGTCCCACATACATGGTAAAAAATGCATAATCCACACTGACCATGCTGCTCTTGTTTGGCTTAAAAATGTGAAAAATTTAAGGGGTACGTTATTTCGTTGGTCTTTAAAATTAAGCATGTTTGATTATGAAGTAAAATATTTAAAAGGGACTAATAATGTTGAAGCTGACATGTTGTCGAGACATCCTATTGCTCAATATATCCAACACTCTGTACATTTACTTGAATTAGATGAGATAAAAACATATCAAAATTTAGGCAATGTAAATGATCCTAAAAATAAGAAAGTTGATGATGTCATTGTCCTTAAAAAGAAAAATCTGTTTAAAAAAATTTGTTGTACCTTTTTCATTAAGAAGAAAAATTTTGCAAAATGCTCATGAACAATTTGGACACCCAGGTACTCAAAAAATGATAAATTTAATTACACCTCAATACTACTGGCCTCATATTAACTTAGATATTTCAAAATTTGTTAAACATTGTGATGTATGTCAATTAAATAAAAAGAAAAGGCAAAAAAGATTTGGCCTTTTACAGGCTGTACCTTCCACAGATCAACCTTTTGAGTATATCTCTGTTGATACTGTTGGTGGATTTAATTATTATAATTCTACTAAAAAATTTCTCCACTTATAATAGATCATGCAACTCGCTATGTTTGGGGTTTTCCTTCCAAAAGTGAAACAACAGAAACCTATGCGAATTCTTTGAAACAACTTTTCCAAATTCAAATACCCAGTAAATTGTTAACTGATAGAAATGGTGCTTTTACCTCATCTACATTTAAACGCTTTTTAAGAAATTATAGTGTGAAACATTTATTAACTACTTCTCATCATCCTCAAACAAATGGAAAATGTGAACGTGTTAATCAGTCTATTGTAACTAAATTAAGATGTAAAGTAAATTCTTCTCCTACCAAAATTCCATACACTAAACTTTTAGAACAAGTAATTAATGAATATAATTTAACACCTCACTCAGTCACAAAATTCCCTCCTGCATATTTGTTATTTGGCAGTTTACCATACACACCTCCATTAGCTCAAAATCACTTTTACCCTTCAGTGGAAGAAGCCAGAAAATTAGCAAAAGAAAACACTATTAAATATCATGAGAAAAATAAAATTAAATATGATGCTCGTTTCATTGATTCTCCCTTTGAACCTGGTGACATTGTAATGTATGAGGAATTTAATTATCCAAATCGTAGAAAATTATCCCCAGTTTTTTCCGGCCCCTATGAAATAGTACAAAAATTGTCAGATGTAAATTATGAAATAACCAAATCCAATGATTTAACCAAAAAACCTACTGAAATTGTTCACGTGTCAAAATTGAGAACTTATTATCCTCCTGAAGAATTAAAATTAAGTCACGAATGATAATCATTTTAATAACCACAAAAAAAAATTCACACACAGCTACACAAAACCAGACCATTGTCCTTTTACCCCTCTTAGGTGGACCCCCTTCTTTCCACTCTTAGGATAATTTTTCTTTTTTAAAAAAAAAAAAATTGTTGTGAAATTTAACAATGAGAAATGAATACAGATCTTATAAATGTGCGAAACATGGGTCCAGTTTCCAATCCAGTTCAAATTTTTTCCTGTTTACATCTCAGTTTCTGATTTGGAGAAGTGTGTACTCTTGGATGGAAACAAGGAAGAGTTTGAATTAAATTCCCCTTCCTTAATAGTCTAATATACTGAGATTATTAAGTTTACTTTTAGACAAAGTCTATTATTTTATTTTGAAACAATTTTAGATGTTCCTTTGATGTTTGTCCTTGATGGTATTTTATACTACAATTAGGTTTTTGAATCTTATTTTTGTTTACATTTCATTTCAAGTGTTTATTGTTTTTATTTTTGATATAGTGTACTTTTATGATGCAACGTTTATAGTGGTAACCAGTATTACTTCAACCACTCAAGAAAAAGTGAACATTTTGAACTTTGATACAATTTGAACTTCCATGCATTTTGAACTTTGCTTCATTTTGAATTTTATTACATTTTTGAATTTTAATACATTTTGATGGTTATTTATGGGTACCCATATTTTACAGTTATATTAGTGTATATTTGTTATCATATTATTTCATTTCTGTGTTGGAGTTTTTATGTCTGCTGGTTGGTGTGAAGGAAAATTTTTAATAATAATATTTAATTTAAAATTTAATATCTCTGTAAGGTACTTGTGTGTATCAAGGGCCCTGGCGCATACATTCGTCTTACGGAGGGGGGGAAAATGTAATGACTTCTTCTAACTCTCCTTAACTGTACCCCGTGAAATTATTTCCTAGTTCTTTCGCCTAAGACTGTTGTAATCTTAATCTAATTGCTCCCGCTCATTTGCAACCAATCACGACTCCTGTTTTAAAAGAGTAGTACGACCTTCACCGCCACTATAAAAACTTTGAACACACGGTCACGCGTGCTTCTTCTCTTCTTGTCATCATGTAGTGTGTTGCAGCTAATATGTGTGTGTATCGTCCTTTGCTTTATGTGTTCAAGATGTGAAATAAAAAGTTTAATTAACCACAAGAATGCCACTGTAAGCTCCATTCAAAATATCCATCATTACAACATCGTCGTATTACATATAGATGTATATATGCACTAAAGAATAATACTTCACAATATATAAAGAATGCAATTTTCGTTACTCCTTGTTCATTCAAACACTCATTGCTATTGGCACCAATGAGTGAAGAACTTTTAGCCCTACTAAATTATTTTAAATTGTCAAACCTCACTTATTTTTACTCTTTAAGCCAATTGAATTTTAAAGATGCTTAGTTTCTAAAATACTTAGTTAAAAAATTTTAAACTTAATTCTTATGTAAATGGGCATTAGTGACCCACGAGCTAGTATTTAAAAAATATGAACAAAATTTGACCCACGTCTAAAAAAGGTTCCCCATCCTGGAACTGTTCAGCTATACGAGAGCTTTTGGAGACGGACCTCGAATTTTTGAACCATGGTCAAGTGAGGTGGACGACACCTGAGCTGGCAATCCGCTCTCCTAACTATCACACCACAGCAACGGGAGGACGTTTGAGCACTCGAAAGATTTAACGTGCTTCGCACTACTACACGGCGGGTCTTAAAGCGTACGGAGCTCGAACTCATGATACGCCAACCCCGAGCCTGTTACCTTGATCACTAGGCTACCGCAACCCCTTGATAGAAAAGGAAGTATTAAACAAAAATATATTTATTAATTTCTCACACCTATAAACACAATACAGGACGTCACATACATTTGCAAACTCTAAGAAAAAAACATTAAAATTTTTAAAGCCATATGTTCCGAAGTTCTATTTAACAGCTCACACACATATATCGCACCCTTTCTTTACTCTTTTCTTCTAATGCAGCGCTCCTAATACTACTTTATTTAACATCTTATGATTTACGCAGGTTCGATTATTTAACTAATGTCTGCATCATGATAGTGGTTAGTACTTCAAATCATAATTAAAGACAACGCAAAATTAATGAATTACTCGGATTAAATTAAAACAAATTCGTTTATTACATTTAAAAAACACATCACGAAATTAGATTAAACGCTACTAAATTTTTTAAGAATAAGAATATTACAAACATTTCACTTATCTGAAACGGAGGCCAGGCGATGGGTGGTGCTTTGGCTTTTTTGTTTAGTATATGTAAAAAACTTTCTCTTAATGTCCCGAGAAATGTCCCGGTTCCTCCTTTTAAGTGGGGGCAAATCACCCCCTTTGCATCCGCAAGCCTTTGGTCCCGCCTAGTCATTGGTCAGGAACCAAGCGCAAAGTTACAAATTTCACGAGGACTCTCCAAATTTATGAGTCCATTCAACTTTCCTGACCGGGTGCTGGGACCCCCAACTTAGGAATCCGACAACATCCTGTCAACAGAAAACAAGGGGAATACACAAATTACATGTGTCTTGGGGACCATCTTCAAACCCGATCAGCATCTAAGCCTTCCAGCCTCCAAGCCACCCATCACTTCTCAATGTTTTCTATTCGGCACTAACTGAATTTAGCGCACTCTCACCAGAAGTTAGTTATTTTTTCAGTCGTTTAGTGGAATAATACTTCAATCTTTTGCATTATGCAGAAAAATGGAAGCCTAGACACTCTATGCATTGGAAATGTTTGAAATTTGTACAGTGAAAATAAAATGTTCATGCGTCCTTACAAAAAAAAATTACGTTTAAACTTTATGTTTGGATTTGTTCTCTAAGTTATAAAATATACAGATTTATACTTAAATTTGAACTTGAAAATCATTGATAATGAAATTGACTTAACTTTTTTACAAAGTTAAAGTTTCATTATTCTTGTAAAGACATTGAAAATAACAATTAAAAAGTAGTAATTAACTTAAGAAACTAATTTCCTTAAAAGTCTTCATAAGTACATACATATTATAAATAACTATGTAATAAATTGCAATAAATATGAAAAGCCATTGCAAAAGTAGAAATGTAACAAGACTGTAGACTCAAAAATAAAAGAACCTCAAGATTTTTGTAGCAAACTTTTAATTTAAGGAACTGAGATTACTGAGCTTAAGAAAAACCAACATCCCCTCGTTATTTGCCTATACTTATTGAATGCAACTAAAAGAAATTAGTTTAAGAATAATCTATTATTATTACTAAGGTAGTAACCATAACATTTTCATACACAAATAAAGCAAACATTAAAGCTATATTACTGAATTTTAATATCAAATAGAAATTAAATCTACCTAATTAACCCAGAAAATGTTAAATATATACAAATACAATATTTATTTAAAGAAAGTACTCTGTAAAAATGATGTCAAATATTCAAACTTTGGAAGAAGTTAAAGTTATCAGATTAAGACCTAGCAAAAATAGTTATAATAATAACTTCACCCAAACACAACCATTTGAAATTGTAAAATTACACTTTAAAATAAATGTGTTTTCCGTTTAGAATCAATTTATAGATTTCACGCATAATTTAGTTTAAAGTGATTGATCTTTAAATACATACAAAATTTCCTCCATAGTAAACTTGAGGGGAAGTTTTCGTGTAAGATTAAAATGAAACTGTTTGTATCGCGGATGCAGTAGCTTCTTGTTCATCGTTGCAAACCCTCAGACTTCGTTGCTGTAATTAAACTCTTTAAGGCTCATTTTGTTTCTGGATCAAAAATAAAAATTAAAAAAAAATTGTGCTTACTTTGAAACATGCATATAATTTAAGCAAAAAAGCATCATCGCATCCAGAATTTGCTATAAAAATTCATGAAAACGAACTATTTAAGTAAATGAGAAATTTACGTGTAAGGTTGGTTTTCTGTGTGACAGAAACATTGGACCCACTTCTCACTAAATATGATTATAAAACTTAGAATACCTTGATTTAATCTTGAAATAAAAATTTTATTTACATAAATGATTATGAAATTATTACACAAAATTTGACTGTGTACAATTGATTCGTAAACACCGTATTGCACTTAACCCAACATCGCAATCTAACAGATGAATCGTGTTCCTCTTTTTACATTCTTCCATTTATTGTCAGTATTTAAGAAACAAATAATACACTGTCATGTGGGATTGGTTTTCTTCTCTGTTGAGGGAATGTATTCAACAAAGTGTCTTTCAGATAAGTGTGAAGCAGAGTACTCTGCAGAAAATAGTCATCTTTTTGCTGGACATTCAACCAAGTTTTACTTGCACAGTGAAAATTTTCACACAACCCGAGGTACTCTCGTGATGAACCAGGACGGTATATTTCGCCTGCACGAGCTCAGCTCGGAAAATTCTGTAAAAAGGTTCATTTCTGCTATAAAAACACTGAATTTTTTTTCTTTCACTTAAGAGTAAATTAAATTATTATTTATTTTAAATAAATATCAGAATATTGTGTTTCTGTTAAAACAAAAACGCCTTAAGACAGTGGTTTCTTAAAATTACGATCGCCGCGGTTATCCTCTATATATCAGCCTGACAGTGTGGACCTTCCAGATTTTGACTCCCAACTCATTGCTGATTGACTTAAAATTTTTTCAATAATTTTAACTCTTCTTCTGCTACATACACAGAATTTTTAACGAGTCTTTCTTTTTTTCCTTTAAAAAAGCGGAAAAGAGGTAATTAAAAACATTACAAAATACTAATTGGAAATAACTAATTCACTTAACTCTACTAACTAAAATGTGAGCACATGTACAATGACTGTATAAATGAGTTACTTGGCGCAAGTGAGACAGCGCCGCTAAGACCAAAGGCTAAAGGTATCACTCAGAAGCTATTCAAATAAGAAACGAAAATGAAGGCAATCATTATGATATTTGCTTTCCGTAAATTCAATTCTTAACCATTTCACCGTGTTTCTACTTTTTTTGGAAATATAACGTTGTATGAAGTTTCAAGCTATAAAAAATTAAACGAGCCTTACAGCAGTCGCATATGATGTGTAGCATCTGACATGTTATCGTGCTATTTTCGCAGTAGTAACTTGAATCTTGAAAAAAATGAATTGGGTATGATTGGAAATAATTTTCTGTCTAATAATTATATCTTTAATGTGAACATTTTATTTAATTACCACAAGGAGTAATGCAATTTTTTTTTTATCAAAAATAGTTATTCTTGTTCAAATTGGAGAAGAGCGGAGACTTTTATGATAAGTAAGGTGTAGTAGCTAGCTGAGGACATTGCCATATAGGTCACATGGACGGGCAGGGAATATTACGAGTGTAACGTTAAAAAAAACTAGAGTTACTGCGATTTTAAAAATTTAAAATAATTAAATAAATTAGTATTGGGGCTACCAGCAACTGGAAACGCAGTCTGCTTGTAGAGAAAAATGAGACAAATCAAACACACTAGGTCCTTGGAGTGAGTGAGTGAATGAATATTAACGTCCCACTGTTCAGCTACACGAGGGCTTTTTGGGGACGGTCCGCGTAATTTTGAACCATGGTCAAGTGACGCGGCCGACACCTGAGCTGGCACCCCCCTCTCTTAACTACCACACCACACCAACGGGAGGACGTTTGAGCTCTCGACAGATTTAACGTGCATCGCTCCCCTACACGGCGGATCTTTAGTGGTACTAGGATCGAACCCATGACAAACTAGCCATGATCCGCTGCCTAGACCACTCGGCCACCGCGGCCACCTAGGTCCTTGGAATGTAGGTGCAAATGGAACGGAGGTAGGGCAGAAAGAAAGAACGAAACTAACTTCCAAGGAAATTGAGGAATGCATTAATGTCGAGAATGAACTTAGATTACTCCGATCTAAGCAAAGATGAGGGATTCCCTTAGTATCATCATCCCTTCTCAGTTACTTCGTGATGTTACCAAACTTTAAGTCCCACAGGATTAACATGTGTTTTAATTTTAGCAACGAACCTCCTTTCGGCCCACTACCATAGAACGAATTGGACAAAACGATGTAGCTTGACGAGGAGAACCTTTGGATCGAGTTTCAAAGCAGAGACTCAAAAATCCACGGAGAGATGACGATTAAATACTTTAAAAACATGAAATGGAGGGGGGAGAGGAAAAAGGATTAATGCAATAAATTTATATGTGCAGAACGCTCGTAGAGATATCTATCGAATCAAGCAGATACGGAAGACTAAGGTGGCCTAGGATTTGAGATATAAAAGAAATTGCCCTGTAGGGAGGAGTCCCTGAGGTGGTCGATTTCTCATACATATATCTCGCGATATGATGCAATACAATCTAACCTCCAAATATTAAAACCCTAGCTCAATTACAAAAGGAGGCTAAATTTTTAACCACCCTCAAAGAAATAACATGGGAACATGATATTTTAGTGCTGGAGCCCCGCAGGCCTACCAAAAGAGGGTTAAGTGGATAAATAAATAGGCCTCACCAAATTGAAACCTATGGATCAAATCTTAAAACAGAAATTCAAATACATTTCAAGATATTACAGGTTTAAAAAAGTTTAAAACTTTGAAATAAATAACAAGGAAGGATCCTACGAGCAAACAATTTGGTGAGAATATGCAATGGAGGCAGAGGGATCGAATGATCTAGGTCCGAGTGGACTGCAAGGCTCAGGTGTCAAACAATTGTCAAAATGCTGTCCAGGGGGAGGCATCTGGGTGTTCGAGTCCTTGTTCTTGCTAACCAAACGCATAGTACTATATATCCCGCAACTATCAACCCTATATCATAAAAAATAGCACCATAGAATTAGCATAGGAATAGGGAATCGGACATTTTAGTGTGTAATCCCTCCCCTGCCAAAAGTAGGTCATCATTAGTAAATAAATTATGAGGGAAGGGGGCAGACCAAGTCGATCAATGCAACCACGCTTGCTTCCCCGGTTCCCTGTTACACATTTCCGTCCATTTTCATGAAATCTCTGTCACAAATATCCAGCAACCGAGAGCAAAGATGTCACACATGAAAAACTAAATCCATCTTAATAGAAATACGTATTTTAATAGAGTTTTTTCATCGGAGGCAATTGAGTGGTCTATAGTGTAGAATGGCACATCATTCAGTTTTTCCACGAAGCCTTCCAAAGTGAGAAAAAGAGTGAAATTTTATCATTAAACGAGAGATCTCCGCGTACCTCCTAGGAAGGCGCTGTGCTCCAATGGACCACTGTTCAGGCACCGCTGCCGGAAGGCCTTGCAATTCGCTTATGAAATGAATATATATGAGTTTATGAATGAAATTATATTGAAACATACGTTTTATATTTTCTTATTTATTTCGCAAATGTGATGAATGTTTTTTTTTTAATATTGAAACAAAAAATACGAACAATGAAATGTACTTTGTAAATTAAAATGGATAAATATCCTAATCATACAATGTTGTTGTAAATGGATATCATTTTTGAGAATTTTTTTATTCGACATCGAACTAGACTTCGTAAAATGCTTGGTAGTTACTAGCATTTGCAGTATAGATTATGAATAAGCAGAGCCGTGGGTGCCTAGTGGTTAGAGCATCGGACTCCAACCGGAAGGGCTCTGTTCGATACCCGACGCCACCAAATACTCGCCGAGTACAAACGGAGAATGTGCTTCGTAAATCAGTGGGTCCGAATGGTGTCGCCATCTATCGCGTTGTGTGAACAAAATCGTACTGTCACCTTATTGGGTGTTTAAAGCTTAGGCTAATGACTGGCTTGAAAGTCTAGCCCTTAGCCGCGATGAATTTCGTAGACTTTGATCTGATGTTACTGTCGATCAGTTGGCATAAGCAACAACAACAAGAATAAGCAACATCTAATTATATCTTCGAAAGTTATTGGGATATGTTAAGTTAACACTTTTACAATACTGTATGCTTCTGTGTGACTCTGATACATCTAGATCATGCAAAAATTTCTTCACTAGCCGCAACTTTCTTTAGTGCGCTCGAGATCAAAAGCAAAAAATGTAAAATCTCTAGCAAGCCTGCCCATCAATTAAAATTTTCAAAGAACCTTTATTCATTGATTTTTCTTATAAAAGCTCAATTCTTATGTTTTAAGCAATCATTTTTTAGATTATGTTCTATATTAGCAGATATGATTTCCATTTAAAAAGTAAAAAATATACTTTTATTTTGTTATATGTGATAGAAGGTTTTGATTTTCTACGAAAAGAAAAAATAGAATATTTTTGTTTACTACATCGAAAGAGAAACTAAGTTCACATTTTCAATCTATTAGAAAGTTGAATTAAATTTACTTATAGAACAAAACACTTACACTGAATTATAACTATTCATTTTTAAAACAAACCACATATATAATTTCGGCATTTATTTCCATGTCTAATAACTTAACAACATTAATTTTGCTTAATCGACATTAGAAGCACCATTTGGTTTGTTTACTGTGGACTTCAAAACTATGAAACAGGTTCGTGTGTAATACCTTAAGTATCTTTTAAGTGATTGACTATACCTCCTTCATTCTATTTACAGCCGTTCAAATGTATTTAAAATTCTGTAGATCAGGATCACATTAGCCCTGCTATGTATGCCACCAATCTTTAGTAGAATTAGGAACCCGTTGTGAATAGTTAGACTACAACAGTTCCATCAGCGACATAATGAATGTAACAAATGATCTACAATAATTTCTATCCTATTTTGGATGTTACTAACCGTGAAAGTACGGCACTTACTGCTTTTACAAACAGATCAGCATGTGATGACGATTTAACAAAAACTTAAAATTCTGTTTCAATATTAAACTGGTCTCGTTGATCGAAACCTTTCAAGAATCTAACTCGGCCATTCAAAAATTAATCAGTTTAATCAAAAATTTCAATGAAATTTCTTTAAATTTTCAATTGGTTGTTCATTCAGACAAACGGAAGGCCATAATTATTGTGCTTTGTTATTGTTTTAAACGTTTTTCGTAAACAGAAAATTCCCATGCTTTCTTACAAAAAAATGAATTTTAACTGGAATGTTTGAATTTTATTTCAAATTA